>JASDQU011403571.1:19830-34061 GCA_032191745.1 Picea mariana
ATTTGATATAGTCGTCTCATTTTCTTACATAAGCAATTCCAAAACATGTATAATGATTATTTGACTTGAACAGATATTTTCGTATACAGAAGCAATTCCAAAACATATATAATGATTATTTCACGTGAACAACAGACATGAAAAGGAAGAGACCGAGCAGAACATGCGTCCGGCAACTTACGAAAATCGACTGCTCGTTTACGGGCATGGTCGGCATGGTCGTCATTGGACTATTGGACGGTGTTCTTCCAAAGTTACAGGTGTGGGCAGTTTTAGCTAAAGCATATAATACGCATAATTACTGTATTTGCATTCTGTCAAACCCATTAACGAAAGTAAATCCATACGGTGTACAAACTTTCAGGTTCATTACGCAGTAGCCTGAGCAGGTATGAATGAATGGTGAGAACAATAACAGTGACTCATACATTCGTAGAGAACAACCCTAATTTATAATATGCATTCCGCAGCATCACAGGCTGAGCAGATATGAATGAATGGTTCCCAGTGAAGACAATAATAGTGCCTCATGCCTTCATACATGTTAGGTAGTCTAAGCAAAACATATCATACATAACAAAACATAGCATACATAACATAAGAACACAAATTAAGTAATATTAAATATGCATAAAACCAAGTACATCAATCATACACTTGACACAGTAATTTATGTGGAAATTCAAATCAGGAAAAAATTATAGGTAATGATTATCGGTCTTCTGTTAATTATTCAAGGGAGAACTATAATAGCTTTCAATCATCCTCTCCTCGCACACTGACTGCTCTCTAGCTAGCATTGTCCTCCACCTTTATGGGTATGCTCCTATATATAACATCTATCACTCAGTTACACAGACTGATCATGAATAAATCACATAACATAGTTACAGGAACCATTCATAAGATTACATGCATACCTATATACATATGCATCTGTATATTAAAGCATGAAAAAATTCGTTAACATATTTCCAACAATACATTCAAGTAGAAAACAACCCTAATTTATAATATACATCCGCTAGCATCACAAGGCTGACTAAGCGCCTCAGGCCCTCGTATATTCAAGTAAAGAAAAACCCTAATTTATAATATACTTCCAGCAGCATCACAGGCTAAGCAGATATGAATGAATGGTTCCCAGTAAAGACAATAATAGTGCCTAAGGCCGTCATACATTCAAGTAGAGAACAACCCTAATTTATAATATGCGTCCTGCATTCGGATCATAATTGCATGGGTTGGTCCCACGTACGTCCTGCTTTAAAGGAAACTGTTGTAAAAATGGGGCCAATGAATCGTATCATCGTTTTTCTATCTACCTATCTCACCGCACTCTTTGCCAAGTTCCATCCATCATTTTGAATTTGAATTTGCAGAAACAAATGAATTAATTTCTCGACCGTCCACTTCACTTTTGGGATTTGTTGGAGAGGGCAAAGGCGGTGTGCGAATGCACTCAATTGCATTTGATTATGAACCTGATCTGATTGATTCTTCACCCACATAAAATAAAGTGCGGGCATGAGTGGCAACTTTGTAATTGTTTGGCCGCATCTGTCAATAGATTCCTTACATTGGAAATCAATTATAAATCAACGATGAAACCAATTACAAAATAATGTCTGGGTCCTGAGTCCTCTCGTATCCGGACGAGTGGTCCATTACCACATAATTTCTTTCTGTCTTATTGTTTTCTCAATCTTTATCTTTATTAGGTCTCTGTGTGGAGGTTGTGATGTAACTATCTGTGTTGTTTGACTCTACAACATTTGGTCTAACTCTCAATCATTTGGTCTGAGAATCAAACCAAAGAAATAACTCAGCTGTCCGGGAAGAAGCCGGAGAGAATAGAAGCTTCAATTTTTAAGAAAAAGAGGGACCTGGGAAAGGAAAGAGGATGGGAGCTGAAACTTGTGTTAATTTTGAGGTATGGCAAAATTTGAAAACAAAATCACAAGATCGCCAGGTTAGCAAATTTGGTTGCACTCAAATTTAATTGTGAAACTTGGTGATTTTGTCAACTAAAACAAACATTATAAATGGACGTTTGTGAAAATTGTTTAAAATGGATTATTTCTTAAAGTTCTGAAAATCGTGTAAAAAATTAATTGCTTGACATACTTTTGTAAATAAAAGTTTCGAAGGTATAGTTCTTCCATATTTTTAAAATCTTTTAAAATTATCCAAAGTTTTGGAAAATCTTTAAATAAAATAACGTAAAACTTTGCTATCTCCAAACTTTTTACTTCCCCAAATTTATTGGAAAATCTTAAAATAACATAAAACTTTGTTATTTCCAAATTTTTTAGTTAGTCAAAAAGTTTGCCAAATTTGTATGAAAATAATAGTTTTGTAAATCAAAGTTTTAAAGGTATAATTCTTTCATATTTTCAAAAGCTTTTAAAAATACTAAATTTTTGAAAAATCTTAAAATAACATAAAATTTTCCTATCTCCAAATTTTTAATTTCATCAAATTTAATAAAAAAAATTAAAATAACATAAAATTTTGTTATGTCCAAACTTTTTAATTAGTAATAATCATTCTTCCCAACCACTCAAGATATATTCAATGGACAACTCTATCTAAAGATTTATCAATACATACAATTAATACATACTTTTGCATGGTGGGAAAATTCAACTTTATGAAAGTCATGGAATACCAACAACTTTAATAAACTATAACTAATAAAAAAAATATGATTACTTCGATATCTTCAAAATTGTATTTCTATGGTCAAAAAACATTGAGAGAAGTGTTCCAAAATCACCATAGTTTCGATGAATGAGGAGATTAGCAAGGTCTGTATTGTGGAAAATATTTTTAAATTGGGATCTAATATGGATATAGGTAGGGCAATCTAAGAGAGTTTTTTCTAGTAACTCATGAGAGTTTCACTATGTAGCTAGTGAGAGTTTATTCTTATTTTAGCAATGTTGTTTTTATTCTTTACAGAGAGATGAGAGGTGCTTTTGATCTTATGAATTATGGTTGACCGCCTCCCTTTAGTATCTTAATTTCCTTTTATCCATTAATTATTTATCATACCACATATTCTCCTTAAATATAGAAGTGCTAATATTTGTAATATTATAGGTATTTAATTACTTCTTCTTGTATTCCCCAATGATTTAGCAAGATGTGGCATCCTTATGCCATCCACACTTGAGTTGCTAGTGGTTTTAGCTAGACTTTGAAGAAATTTTGGGGAGCCTCATGTTATCCATGTTGTTTATATTGTTCTTGTAAGTTAGGTATATAATCATGGAAAGGATCTGAAAGGGGGAGAGGCTTGCTTCTATGAGGAGGATATGATAGGGTGTATTTCCATTAATTTTGAGATTATAAGTTGGAAAATTATTTTGGATCTGTTCTATCTTTTTTCAGGATTCTCTAGATATACTGCACCCCAAACTTCACATCCATATAAGATAATCAGAGTGATGAGAGTGTGAAAGATGAGTTGTTTTTAATAACAAATACAAAGGTTTGTTGATTTACAATTGTTTTCAAGCCCATGATACACTTTCCACCATCCATTTATCCTTTTTTTAATGCTATAGCTCCAATTCGGCTTGTGGTGAATATCGATTCCAAGATATTTGTATGAAGGATTGTCCTCCAAGCTATTGTTTTTGTAAACAAAAGTATCATAGGTGATCTTTTTGGATTTGATTACCATAACCTTTGTTTTAATAGTGTTCACAGTCATACCCATGCTAGAGTAGAAGTCCTTAAGGATTATTAGTTGCTTACATAGGTCACAACCCAAATCTTTGCCATAAGAACAATATTATCAACATACATAAGGAGGATGATGACAATACTAGTGAGATTCGGGCCCACACAACCTGCACTCTCCAAACAATCTTCTAGCTTATCAATATAGATGTCGAAAAGGGTAGGGGGTAGGGGACAACCTTGATTGACACCTATATTACACTAATTTCCTCCTTCCATCCCTCAGTGTTCCTAAACTTGGAAATAACTTTCTCATATAGCCTTGTTGCAACACTCTTAACATGAAAGGCACTTTAAGCTCTTCTAACCTATTCCATAGGTTAGTCCTCGGAAAAGTGTCAAAATATTTTCTAAAATCAATGGAACAAGAAAGGAGATCAATTTTATCATTACGACACTCCTATGCAATGATTCTAAAGGAAACAAGGTGGCCCGCAGTGGAATGGTAGCCTCTAATCCTAGCCTGGCCTCTAGCTCTTTTTTCATTCCTTTCTAGTCATGTATCGATCTTTTGTTCCAAAATACTTTTGTATGGCTTAACTAAAATGGGGATAATCAAAATGGCCCTATAATTAGAGGGATTTTTTTTATCCCCTATTTTAAAAATATGTACAATGAGGCTTTTAGTCCAAGGTTTTGGGAATCCTTGTTGGATAGTTAAATTGAAGAGCTTATATATATGAGGGATGATGATAGGTTCTCCAATTTTTAATATTTTATCTTGGTAACCTTCGATGTCCTTAGATTTTCCTTTTGAGAGTCGCTTAACCCCAAACATAATGTATTCTATAGAAAACACTTCATCCTTTGTCGAGATATTTGGCATGTTTTCCATGAAATTAGGGGATTCATACATATTTTTCAATAGAAATTTCAATCCTTCAAGGAATTCTATTATTTTCATTATTTTTACCACTTAGAATTTGCCTCTAGAATTTCTTAGGATCTATCTTAAATAGGTGCAAAAGCTTCTCTTGCTTTCTATTTATATAATCATTTTTTTCCATTTAATTAAGGCTTTGTATCTATTTATCTTATCATACTATAAAGATTCATTGGAATCATCCCTAATGACTTTTCTAGAAATTTTACATTCATTATCTCATCCAAAAATCCTTAGATGTCAATTAGTTCTTAAGAAGACACTAAACATTAGACAAGATTCAAGAAATGAAGATTGTTATGACTATTTGTAAAATAATATATAAAAACGCTTACTTATCCATAAACTTCATCAACCGATAAATAACTTGTGTAAATAAGAATGTCCAAATAGAGATAAATAGAGACAAAAAATAACAAGGATCATTACAAAACTTGATAATGGAGTTTACCCATATTGGGTTATGTCTTCAGAAATGCTTCCAAACAGTGAGATCACTCTATTAATGCGCAAATGTTTGATACAATTATGACTTACAATGGAAAATTTGAAGACACTTCAATTCTTCTACTCAAACCAAAAAATGGAGCTTGTCACTGAATTCATCTCGAAATTTTGAGAAAAATGAGTATAAACTCGACTATGTTCTGAACAGGTGTCCAAATACCCCCTTTGGCATGCTAAACGAGAGATAGTTCTCATACATAAAAAAACGTACTAAGATTTTCATACATAGTAATTTAGCACAGAACTGACATCACCATCATATTCCTTTAGAAAAAATAAGTAAAATGAGTATAAACACCCTACACTTCTCTCAAAGAGCCCCAAAGCTCAAAATCTCATGAGCATAAACTCTTGGAATGCAGAATGAGACAAGGGTACAACTCTTGGTCAAAATTCCCACCTCGAGATTCATGTCAGACCTATGTACACAAATTCATGCTCCCATGTAAAGTGTTGGGTGTGTGGCTTAATATAGTAGAGGTTGGGGGTCGAACTCGTACCCGCTCCACTATATTCTTGGAAAATTTAAATAAGATTAAATGTAAATATTCCATTTGGTTTAACAAACCATATAGTTAGCGCATTGGTAGGAGTATATTTTTAAGGCGTTTGAATATTCTCACTGAGGTTGGGGGTTCAAACCTTGTCAAACCCAACCATTTTTAATTCTCCTTAACCATTATTGGCCAATCAAAGAGTGCCACATGGCACTCTCCTGTTGGTCTATCTTTTGTACAGATCCTACCTATGTCCATTTCCAACTCAACATCCATTCACCTACCACCTATCTGCCACGTCAGTGTATTGATTCCACATCATCACTTGACTATACCTTCAACGTCATCACCTTACTGTACCTATCACGTGCCACATCATTATACGACATGCCATGTGTCACCCTTGCAATGGTGCCATGTGGATTGTATGGATTCCATGTCATCGTACAGATGATACGTGGCAACTTTTACTGGTCCAACTAGGTGCCGAAATTGTGAAATCTTAGTGACATATGCCAGCCTCTTGTGCTACCGCATCAACATGTTGATGTCACCCTATGGACTGCCAACCATACAGATGGCCACATGGCATCATGTGGACCTTCCACGTGTCCTTCCCTATTTGACTTTTTTCCTATTGGTCAAAATCTTCAAAACATCATAACTTCTCCATACAATGTTTGTTTGAGGCAATTCACGTGTCGTTGGAAAGATATCGTCAAGCTAGATACGTAATGAAGTCATTTTCATTACCATTTGAGATGATAAAATTTTTAGCATTATGGATCCTCCTAGATCACTGTCATACCAAGGGTTAATTGTAGTGTTTTTTTAATTTATGTAGCACCTCAATAGAGAATTTGCTAATGGAATTAGAGATAGTTGTTGTAAAATTATGATAGTCAACTTCAATATTGTTCTGATACGATATGAGTTTTAAAGTATTGCTTAAATATTTTAATAAAATATCGACTTTTTGTTTGTCAAAAAGTAAGTGCCTATGGTTTCCAGACTGCACTTCAACTGACATTTTGTGCATGGAAAAGTTAAGAGTTAGGGTTAGAGGTCTATGATTAGAGTCATGTTCATGGTCATCTAAAATATTGAAGTTTACTATTTGGTTGTATATGGGGATATATGATATTACATAATCGATGACATTGCTATCTAGCCCATGGAAACAAGTCATCATGTTATAATTTGGCCACTTCCTTAGACCATTGCAAATTATAAAATATTGAGAACTATAGACCTTGATTAAATTAGTACCAAACAAATTATTGATCAGGTATTTAGACTTTCGTTTGTAAATGTTAGCTAAACCAAGGTCCCTATATAGCCAAAAAGGATTCAGATTGGAGTCATTACTTAAACTAATAGATTGATTGGTTGTATTTCTAGTGTTGGCACCAAAAGTTTTGGGGTAAATATTACCTTCGCAAAACCACGTGCACTATAGTTTTATGTGCACACCAACAATTGTACAATAGATTAAATAATTCATGTGCATGATTCTAAGTTCTATTATGCATGCCAGAAATTAAGAAGTTACCACATGCACATCAGAATCAAGAAGAGAATCTTATGGAAATATTCTCGAATGATTAAATCAGGTAGCATGAGAGATCATGGAGCAGTCAAGGGACGATATGGAAATTTAGTTAGGACTACCACAACTCCAAAGAGGCTAGTGGAATGCATGCAGGTGGTATAAGAGTGTGAGACTAGCAATCAGCAGAGTGAGTGGAGTAGAGTTGAAAGTGATAGAGTGCCAGAGTAGAGAAGGAAATAAAAAGGGAGCAACAACCACACATAAAAGGTTGTTGGTGTTGTTTATTATTGTTCATTCAGTGGGTTCTCTCTGAGTTCTCTTGGTAGATACATGATCATTGTGTTTTGTAAGAGTCTAGTTGTGATTCTAGTTATGTATGTAGATAGAACAAGTTTTGTATGAAGTTTGTAATGGATTCAACTTAGTAGTACATGCAGATTGTGAGAGAAAGTGCATGGTTCCTTTTAATGAACTACTGAGAGAATGTATGAGAGCACAAGGCATTCTTTTTTATGAATGATGAGTCTCTTGGTCCATGTATGTGACAGTTTGAATGAATATAATACAATATGCAATTATTCCTACCATTTACTGTGTAAAGTGTGTGTCCAACTAATGTATATGTTAATGTTACATGCTGGTAATATTTAAGTATATTGCAATGGATTGTATGGATGCCATCCTGAGTGGATTCCATGTGTAATATAACCCTTCATAATATACACAAGACCATATGGTTTCTTTGATTCTCATGGTGTCTCGGGTGAGACCTTCTTAAGTCTTTGGTTGAGGATTGATATGTTGACTCCTTGGGGTTTTTGTTGGTCTACTCTCGATGAACCCTGGGTCATCAACCCCCCAAAATTAAGAAGGATGTGTGCAAGAGAGCCAATGTCTAGCATTAAATTGTCCTAACATAAGAATGCTACCTTCATTTTTCATATTGTAGATATCTTGTTCTAAGCTTTTGAAGGGATAATTCTTATCTAGATTGTTTTTTGTATAAAAAGTAGAGTTAATAGGTGAAAAATAACATATTTTTGTATAAATATTATTATCATTAATATCATATATATCCATCCATATGTACTAATTGAGAGGATATTTATTATGAAGCTCGATGTGAGAAGATATGTTCATTTTTATGTAACAAATTATGCTTGGAATCCCTCTATAGGGGGACTTTTTGTTCCATGTTGACCACAAAACAAATCCTTCAATATTAGGGACCTTCAGTTCTTCATGCTCCCAAGTTTCAACCAATAAAATAGTGTCAATGTCACCCGAGATACAACTTTGTATCTAGGCCCTTTACTCCATGGAAAACCACATAAGTTCTAAGAGAGGATCTAGAGTGTCCTAAATTTCCATATCATTATCTTTTTGGTCTCTATCCCTAATAATAGTCTTTCAATTCTGAATGATTTCTCATTTCCCTTCCTTCCTGGATTCTTTCACCTTTTGAACTTCCTTCCTTAATTCAACTTGGTCCTCTATATTGAGGTCTTCATTGATAAATATTCTCGACCCTTTTAAGCTTGTAGTTTTGTAGAATTTTCCATATTTATGGTTAACAGAGATTACCTTAACCCCGATCAACCTATATTTATGTTCAATTATTTTTCCCAACCTCTTTGCTTCTGTGAGGCAAGTTGTTTTGATTTGTGATTTATTTTTTAGTTCTTCCTTGACTATTACGAAGGTTTCCTCATATTTCTACTCTTTTACACTTAAAATTATGAGATTCAAAGCTCCTTTGTTACACTCATGGTCTAATTCTATGAGCTTGTTCATTTCTTTTTTGATGGTTTTGATATCCAATTTTATTAATAAGACTATTGAAGCCTATTAATAAGACTATTGAATCCTTGATTCGGGAATTTGAAGTTCATCATTAGAAGAGCACTCCATACCATTCACAAGCGAATGGTACAGTTGAAGCTTTCAATAAGATCTTGGAGACTGCGTTGATGAAGATTTGCAGTGTAAACATGGATGATTGGGATTTGAGAGTACTAGAAGTGTTATGGGCTTACAAAACCACTTGCAAAAAGTTTAAAATGTAGACTCCCTTTAAGTTGGTTTATGGTCTAGAAGTAGTAGTACCTATGGAATACCTGGTTCCTAGCTTGAGAATTGCAACATTCACATATATGGATGACACTAGCGCTATTCAAAACAGACTTGCGCAGTTGGTGGAACTAGAAGAAGACAGGTTTATTGCAGGATTTCATCAGCAGGTACAGAAGGAACGAGAAAAGGATTATCATGACAGACACATCAAGAAGAAAGACTTTAAGCAAGGAGATCTAGTATTGGTATATGACAACAAGTTCATGAAGCATCCAAGGAAGTTCATGACACATTGGCTTGGGCCATATGAATTTTCCTACATTACAGAAGGAGGAGCTGCGCAGTTGAAGACCTTGAGTGGGGAATGGAAGGAAGGTTTGGTAAATGGGAGCCGATTGAAACTGTACAATGACAACCAGTTGCCTTGCAGCTCTCAGTAAATGCATAAGAAGAAGGGTCTAGATACCAAGTGCAGTTGAAACTGGGTACCAGACATAGAAAAGACAGTTTTCACATGACAAGGAGAGACAAAATAGAAAGCACAGTCTGCTCCATGCAGTCTAAAGTTGAAGTAAAACAGAAGGTCCAGTCCTACAGTGAATCGGGACAAGTCACAAGTGAGTGTTGGGGGCCTGTTGGGCCCTGGTTATGGATTAAGGAAGAAATCAAAGAAAAAGGAAGATAAAAGACGAAGTATGAACTACGCGGAAGGCACATTGACTGAGATTGGGTCAAAGTGGTCAAAGAAGCGGAAAAGAAGGAGTGAAGAGAGGAAAATATAGTCATCGGAAGAGAAGGTCAAGGAAGACAGATCAACAAGGATGATGGATCATGGATAACTCAGCAAGTGGAAAAAGTCATCAACTAGTGCTTTGGAGCACCTTGCGAGAAACAAGGAAATACACGCTAGAAAAGACATGAAAATGTGGGTCAATTTGACCTAGGTTTTTCGATACCTAGGGTTTTGGATCTAGGGTTTTGACACCTAGATGTTGTCATGAAATGTATAAATAAGGACCTAGATGAGAGAAGAGGGGTTCGCCATTTGTTGTCCATTCTAGATTGTTGTTGGTCATTGTAGATTGAGAGAGAGATTATTGTTGATTGTGTGAGGGATGTACTGAGAGTAAGAGTGTTATGGATTGTAAGATCTTTAGTTGGGTGTGAAGATCGACCCTACAACTAGGTGCGTAGGGAGGGAATAGAAGGAGAGAGAAATCTGCAGCTAAGTGCGTAGATAGAACTGTATGTTTCCATCTTAATATATCAAGAAACACAATTATGTGGACATAGCCCCAGGGAGGGGGTGAACCACGTATATCTTATTTTTATGTGTGATTGATGTTGTGTTATTTTCCCCCTGTTATATTATTGATGCATTGTGTGTTAGATCTGAGATGTAACTGCGTGAAGTAGGCTTAAACTTGGTAATGAATAACTAGATCTCTGAGTGTTGTTCTTTTGGATTCACTTGCATTTCATCTGGTTGTAGACACCTGTGTCCTGCAACCCCCTATTGCTACTTCAGCTGAGACTGCATCTGCTCTGCAGGTGTTGTTGAAAGGGCCAGTAGTTAGGGTTTGTTGGTGCGCTCTTAGAGTTGAACCCTGGGTCTACCCCTATGAAAACAAGCTTGGTAACCTTCGATGTCCTTAGATTTTTCTTTTGAGAGCCGCTTAACCCCAAAATTAATGTATTACATAGAAAACACTTCATCCTTTGTAGAGATATTTGGCATGTTGTCCATGAAATTAGGGGATTCATACATATTTTTTCAGTAGAAATTTCAATCCTTCAAGGAATCTTATTATTTTCATTATTTTTACCAGTTAGAATTTGCCTCTAGAATTTCTTAGGATCTATATTAAATAGGTGCAAAATATTATCTTGATTTATATTTATATAATCATTTTTTTCCATTTAATTAAGGCTTTATATATATTTATCTTATCATATTATAAAGATGCATTGGAAGCATCCCTAATGACTTTTCTAGCAATTTTACATTCATTATCTGATCCCAAAATCCTTAGATATTAATTAGTTCTTAAGAAGACACTAAACATTTGACAAGATTCGAGAAATGAAGATCGTTATGACTATTTGTAAGATAATATGTAAAAACGCTTAAATATCCATAAACTTCATCAACTGATAAATAACTTGTGTAAATAAGAATGTCAAAATAGAGATAAATAGAGACAAAAAATAACAACGATCATTACACAATTTGATAACGGAGTTTACCCATATTGGGATATGTCTTCGGAAATGCTTCCAAACAGTGAGATCACTATATTAATTCTCAAATGTTTGACATAATTATGACTTACAATGGAAAATTTGAAGACACGCTTCAATTCTTCTACTCAAATCAAAAAATAAAGGTTATGACTGAATTCCTCTCCAAATTCTGAGAAAAATGAGTATAAACTTGACTATGTTCTGAACAGGTGTCCAAAGACCCCCTTTGGCATGCTAAACGAGAGATGGTTCTCATACACAAAAAAATGTACTAAGATTTTCATACATAGTAATTTATCACAAAACTGACATCACCATCATATTCCTCTAGAAAAATTGAGTAAAATGAGTATAAACACCCTATACTTGTCTCAAATAGCCCTAAAGCTCAAAATCTCATGAGCATAAACTCTTGGAATGCAGAATGAGACAAGGGTACAACTCCTGGTCAAAATTCCCACCTTGAGATTCATGTTAGACCTATGTAAACAAATTCATGCTCCTCTGTACAGTGTTGGGCATGTATCTTAATATAGTGGAGGTTGGGGATTAATATAGTGGAGATTGGGGGTCGAACCCGTACCTGCTCCACTATATTCTTGGAACATTTAATTAAAATTAAATGTAAATATTCCATTTGGTTTAACAAACCATATAGTTCGTGCATTGGTAGCAATATATTTTTAAGGTGTTGGAATATTCCCACGGAGGTTGGGGGTTCAAACATGGTCAAACCCAATCATTTTTTATTCTCCTTAATCAAAGAGTGTCATGTGGCACTCTCTTGTTGGTATATCTGTTGTACAGTCATCCTGCCTACATCTACCTACGTCCATTTCCAACTCAACATCCAGTCACCTGCCACCCATTTGCCATGTCAGCGTATTGATGCCACATCATCACTTGACTATACCTTCTACATCATCACCTGACTATACCTATCACCTGCCACGTCATTGTATGACCTTCCACGTGTCACCCTTGTAGTGGTGCCATGTGGACTGTATGGATTCCATGTCATCGTACAAATGAAATGTGGCAACTTTTACCGGTCCACCTAGGTGCTGAAAGTGCAGAAACTGAGTGACACATGCCAGCCTCTCGTGCTACCACATCAACATGCTCATGTCACCCTATGCATTGCCAACTATACGGATGGCCATGTGGCATCATGTGGATCTTCCACGTTTCCTTCCCTATTTGACCTTTTTCCTGTTGGTCAAAATCTTCAAAACATCATAGCTTCTTCATACAATGTATGTTTGAGGTGATTCATGCATTGTTGGAAAGATCTCATCAAGCTAGATACGTAATGAAGTCATTTTCATTAGCATTTGAGATGATCAACTTTTTAGCGTTATGGATCCTCTTGGTTCATTGTCATACCAAGGGTTAATTGTAGTGTTTTTTTTTATTTACGTAGAACCTCAATAGAGAATTTGCTAATGGAATTAGAGAGAGTTGTTGTAAAATTTTGATAGTTAGCTTCAATATTGTTCTGATACGATATGAGTTTTAAAGTATTTCTTAAGTATTTTAAGAAAATATTGACTTTTTGTTTGTCAAAAAGTAAGTGCCTTTGGTTTTCAAAGTGCACTTCAACAGACATTTTGTGCATGGAAAAGTTAAGAGTTAGGGTTAGAGGTCTATGATTGGAGTCATGTTTTTTGTCATCTAAAATATAGAAGTTTAATATTTGTTTGTATATGGGGATATATGATATTACATAATCGTTGACATTGCTATCTAGCCCATGGAAACAAGTCATCATGTTATAATTTGGCCACTTCCTTAGACCATTGCAAATTATTAAATCTTGAGAACTACAGACCTTGATTAAATTAGTACCAAACAAATTCTCGATCAGGTATTTTGACTTTCTTTTGTAAATGTTAGCTAAACCAAGGTCCCTATCATGCCAAAGAGGATTCAGATTTGACTCATTACTTAAAATAATAGATTGATTGGTTGTATTTCTAGTGTTGGCACCAGAAGTTTTGGGGTAAATATTACCTTCATACAAACACGTGCACTATAGTTTTATGTGCACACCAACAGTTGTACAATAGATTAAATAAGGCATGTGCACCAGTCTAAGTTCTCTTATGCATGCCATAAATTAAGAAGTTACCACATGCACATCGGAATCAAGAAGAGAATCTTATGGAAATATTCCTAAATTATTAAATTAGGTAGCATGAGAGATCATGGAGCAATCAAGGGATGATATGGAAATTTAGTTAAGACTACCACAACTCCAAAGAGGTTGAATGTTGCAAGATACCAGATATATAAAATATGCAGAATAGAAATAAAATGCTAGAAATGATAGAATAACAGTGAAATATCCAGCATAATCTTCACAATACGCAGAAATGATATACGAAATAACAATAGAAAAGCACTTTGATTCAGAAAGCAATGTTCACAGGCCTCTTCGAGGGGGCAACCTCCAGTCGAGCAGAGATATGTTACAATAATCTCCAAGCTAGGGTTCACATACCCTCGCCCCTTATTTATACTAAATATGTCTATTAAGAGAAGCATCTAGAGGAAGATCCTTCTAGAAGTGGAAGCTTCTATTAGTTCTTCTTACATCCGCCTTATTCTATTTTATTGAAAGGCCTTATTAATATTGACCTTTATTACATCCAAATACATTGATCTACCTATGTGCAGGTTAGGACCTTAACATGTCCGCCCCCTTAAAAACAGCCTTGTCCTC
>JASDQU011403571.1:34081-49072 GCA_032191745.1 Picea mariana
TGAATCATCTTGTACTTGAACATTTAAGTGGGGTAAAAGGAGGTTGCCCCCTCGAAGAGGCTTACTATCTGAAATTATCTCTTTTTCAAGGTTTTGAGTACTTTTCCTGAGGTTTTTCTATGCTATATTGATGTTTGGTTCTTAATAGCGCTGATGAAGATTTGCAATGTAAACATGGATGATTGGGATTTGAGAGTACCAGCAGTGTTATGGGTTTACAGAACCACTTGCAAGAAGTTGACAATGTAGACTCCCTTTAAGTTGGTTTATGGCCTAGAAGCAGTAGTACCTATGGAATACCTGGTTCCTATCTTGAGAATTGCAGCATTCACAGATATGGATGACACTAGTGCTATTCAAAACAAGCTTGCACAGTTGGTGGAACTAGAAGAAGACACGTTTATTGCAGGATTTCATCAGCAGGTACAGAAGAAATGAGAAAATGATTATCATGAAAGACACATCAAGAAGAAAGAATTTAAGAAAGGAGATCTGGTATTGGTATATGACAACAAGTTCATGAAATATCCAGGGAAGTTCATGACACATTGGCTTGGGCCATATGAAGTTTCCTACATCACAGAAGTAGGAGTTGCGCAGTTGAAGACCTTGAGTGGGGAATGGAAGGAAGGTTTGGTAAATGGGAGCCAGTTGAAACTGTACTATGACAACCAACTGCCTCACATCTCTCAGTAAAAGCATAAGAAGAAGGGTCTAGATACCAGGTGCAGTTGAAAATGGGTACCAGACACAGAAAAGACAGTCTGCACATGACAAGGAGGGACAAAACAAAAAGCACAGGCTGCTCCACGTAGTCTGAAGTCGAAGTAAAACAGAAGGTCCAGTCCTATAGTGAATCGGGATGAGTCACAAGTGAGTTTTGGGGGCATGTTGGGCCCTAGTTATGGATTAAGGAAGAAATCGAAGAAAACGGAAGATAAAAGATGAAGTACGAACTGCGTGGAAGCCACATTGACTGAGATTGGGTCAAAGTGGTCAAAGAAGCATAAAAGAAGAAGTGAAGAGAGGAAAATATAGTTGTTGGAACAGAAGGTCAAGGAAGAAAGATTAACAAGGATGATGAATCGTGGATAACTTAGCAAGAGGAAAAGGTCATCAACTAGTGCTTTGGAGCACCTCACGAGAAAGAAGGAAATACACGCTGGCAAAGCCATGAAAACGTGGGTCAATTTGACCTAGGGTTTTCGACACCTAGGGTTTTGGATCTAGGGTTTTGACACCTAGACGTTGTCACAAAATGTATAAATACGGACCTAGATGAGAGAAGAGGAGTTCTCCATTTGTTGTCCATTCTAGATTTGTGTTAGTCATTGTAGATTGAGACAGAGATTATTGTTGATTATGTGAGGGAAGTATTGAGAGTAAGAGTGTTTTGGATTGTAAGATCTTCAGTTGGGTGTGAAGATCGACCCTGCAACTAGGTGTGCATGGAGGGAATAGAAGGAGAGAGAAATTTGCATCTAAGTGCATAGATATAACTGTATGTTTCCATCTTAATATATCAATAAACACAGTTATGTGGACGTATCCCCAGGGAGGGGGTGAACCACGTATATCTTGTTTTTAAGTGTGATTGATGTTGTGTTATTTTCCCCATGTTATATTATTGATGCATTGTGTGTTAGATCTGAGATGTAACTTCGCGAAGTAGGCTTAAACTTGGTGAAGAATAAATAGATCTCTGAGTGTTTTTCTTTTGGATTCACTTGCATTTCATTTGGTTGTAGACACTTGTGTCCTGCAACCCCCTATTGCTACTTCAGGTGAGACTACATCTACTCTGCAAGTGTTGTTGAAAGGTCTAGTAGTTAGGGTTTGTTGGTGCGCTCTTAGAGTTGAACCCTCGGTCTGCCCCTATGACAACAAGCTTGGTAACCTTCGATGTCCTTAGATTTTCCTTTTGAGAGCCACTTAACCCCAAAATTAATGTATTATATAGAAAACACTTCATCCTTTGTAGAGATATTTGGCATGTTTCCCATGAAATTAGGGGATTCATACATATTTTTTCAGTAGAAATCTCAGTCCTTCAAGGAATCTTATTATTTTCATTATTTTTACCAGTTAGAATTTGCCTCTAGAATTTCTTAGGATCTATCTTAAATAGGTGCAAAATCTTATCTTTATTTCTATTTATATAATCATTTATTTTCCATTTAATTAAGACTTTGTATCTATGTATCTTATCATATTATAAAGATGCATTGGAAGCATCCCTAATGACTTTTCTAGCAATTTTACATTCATTATGTGATCCCAAAATCCTTAGATGTCTATTAGTTCTTAAGAAGACACTAAAAATCTGACAAGATTAGAGAAATGAAGATCATTATGACTATTTGTAAGATAATATGTAAAAACGCTTACATATCCATAAACTTCATCAACTGATAAATAACTTGTGTAAATAAGAATGTCAAAATAGAGACAAATAGAGACAAAAAATAACAACGATCATTTCACAATTTGATAATGGAGTTTACCCATATTGGGATATGTCTTCAGAAACGCTTCCAAACAGTGAGATCACTATATTAATTCTCAAATGTTTGATAGAATTTCAACTGATAAATAACTTGTGTAAATAAGAATGTCAAAATAGAGACAAATAGAGACAAAAAATAACAACGATCATTACACAATTTGATAATGGAGTTTACCCATATTGGGATATGTCTTCGGAAACGCTTCCAAACAGTGAGATCACTATATTAATTCTCAAATGTTTGATAGAATTATGACTTACAATGGAAAATTTGAAGACACGCTTCAATTCTTCTACTCAAACCAAAAAATAATGGTTATCACTGAATTCCTCTCCAAATTCTGAGAAAAATGAGTATAAACTTGACTATGTTCTGAATAGGTGTCCAAAGACCCCCTTTGACACGTTAAACGAGAGATGGTTCTCATACACAAAAAATTGTACTAAGATTTTCATACATAGTAATTTATCACAGAATTGACATCACCATCATATTCCTCTAGAAAAATTGAGTAAAATGAGTATAAAAACCCTATACTTCTCTCAAAGAGCCCTAAAGCTCAAAATCTGATGAGCATAAACTCTTGGAATGCAGAATGAGACAAGGGTACAACTCTTGGTCAAAATTCCCACCTCGAGATTCATGTCAGACCTATGTAAACAAATTCATGCTCCCTTGTACAGTGTTGGGCATGTAGTTCAATATAGTGGAGGTTGGGGATTACTATAGTGGAGGTTGGGGGTCAAACCCGTACCTGCTCCACTATATTCTTGGAACATTTAATTAAAATTAAATGTAAATATTCCATTTGGTTTAACAAACCATATAGTTCATGCATTGGTAGGAGCATATTTTTAAGGCATTGGAATATTCCCACGGAGGTTGGGGGTTCAAACACTGTCAAACCCAACCATTTTTTATTCTCCTTAACCAATATTAGCCAATCAAAGAGTGTCATGTGGCACTCTATTGTTGGTGTATCTGTTGTACAGTCATCCTGCCTACGTCCATTTCCAACTCAACATTCAGTCACCTACCACCCATATGCCATGTCAGCATACTGATGCCACATCATCACTTGACTATACCTTCCACGTCATCACCTGACTATACCTATCACCTGCGATGTCATCGTATGACCTTCCATGTGTCACCCTTGCAGTGGTTCCATGTGGACTGTATGGATTCCACATCATCATACGGATGAAACGTGGCAACTTTTACCAGTCCACCTGGGTGCCGAAAGTGTGGAAACTGAGTGACACATGCCAGCCTCTCGTGCTACTGCATCAAAATTCTCATGTCACCCTATGCATTGCCAACTATACAGATGTCCATGTGGCATCATGTGGATCTTCCATGTGTCTTGCCCTATTTTACTTTTTTCCTATTGGTCAAAATCTTCAAAACATCATAACTTCTTCATACAATGTATATTTGAGGTGATTCATGCGTCGTTGGAAAGATCTTGTCGAGCTAGATACGTAATGAAGTCATTTTCATTAGCATTTGAGATGATCAATTTTTTAGCGTTATGGATCCTCTTGGATCATTGTCATACCAAGGGTTAATTGTAGTGTTTTTTTTATTTACGTAGAACCTCAATAGAGAATTTGTTAATGGAATTAGAGAGAGTTGTTGTAAAATTCTGATAGTCAACTTCAATATTGTTCTGATACGATATGAGTTTTAAAGTATTTCTTAAGTATTTTAAGAAAATATCGACTTTTTGTTTGTCAAAAAGTAAGTGCCTTTGGTTTTCAGAGTGCACTTCAACAGACATTTTGTGCATGGAGAAGTTAAGAGTTAGGGTTAGAGGTCTATGATTGGAGTCATGTTTTTGGTCATCTAAAATATCGAAGTTTAATATTTGTTTGTATATGGGGATATATGATATTACATAATCGTTGACATTGCTATCTAGCCCATGGAAACAAGTCATCATGTTATAATTTGGCCACTTCCTTAGACCATTGCAAATTATTAAATCTTGAGAACTACAGACCTTGATTAAATTAGTACCAAACAAATTCTCAATCAGGTATTTAGACTTTCTTTTGTAAATGTTAGCTAAACCAAGGTCCCTATCGCGCCAAAGAGGATTCAGATTTGAGTCATTACTTAAAATAATAGATTTATTGGTTATATTTCTAGTGTTGCCACTAGAAGTTTTGGGGTAAATATTACCTTCGCACAAACACGTGCACTATAGTTTTATGTGCACATCAACATTTGTACAATAGATTAAATAAGGCATGTGCACCAGTCTAAGTTCTCTTATGCACACCATAAATTAAGAAGTTACCACATGCATATCAAAATCAAGAAGAAGATCTTATGGAAATATTCCTAAATTATTAAATTAGGTAGCATGAGAGATCATGGAACAGTCAAGGGATGATATGGAAATTTAGTTAAGACTACCACAACTCCAAAGAGGTTGAATTGCATGCAGGTGGTAGAAGAGTGCGAGACTAGTGGTTCGCAGAGTGAGTGGAGTAGAGTTGAAACTGATAGAGCACCAGAGTAGAGAAGGAAACAAAAAGGGAGCAACGACCACACATAAAAGGTTGTTGTTGTTGTTGTTGTTGATTGTTCATTCAGTGGGTTCTCTCTGAGTGCTCTTGGTCGATAGATGATCGTTGTGTTTTGTAGGAGTCTAGTTGTGATTCTGGTTATGTATGTAGCTAGAACAAGGTTTGTACGAAGTTTATAATGGATTCAGCTTAGTAGTACATGCATATTCTAAGAGAAAGTGCATGGTTCCTTTTAATGAACTACTAAAAGAATGTATGAGAGCACAGGGCATTGTTTCTGATGAATGATGAGTCTCTTGGTCCATGTATGTGACTATTTGAATGAATATAATACAAGACACAAACTATTCCTACCATTTACTATGTAATAAGTTATCGTTACATGATGCAACTATTCCTACCATGTATAGGTTATCGTTACATGATGGTAATATTTAAGTATATTGCAATGGATTGTATGGATGCCATCCTGAGTGGATTCCATGTGTAATCTAACCCTTCATCATAGACACAAGACCATATCGTTTCTTTGATTCTCATGGCGTCTCAGGTGAGACCTTCTTAAGTCTTTGGCCGAGGATTGATATGTCGACGCCTTGGGGTTTTTGTTGGATCAACCCCCAAAAATTAAGAAGGATGCATTCAAGAGAGACAATGTCTAGCATTAAATTCTCCTAACATGGGGATACTACATTCATTTTTCATATTGTAGATATCTTGCTCTAAGATTTTGAAGGGGTAATTATTATCTAGATTGTTTTTTGTATAAAAAGTAGAGTTAATAGGTGCAAAATGACATATTTCTCTATAAATATTCTTAGCATTAATATCATATATATCCATTCATATGTCTCGATTGAGAATATATTTCTTATGAATCTCGATGTGAGGAGATATGTTCATTTTTATGTAACAAGCTATGCCTCGAATCCCTCTACCCAAGGACTTTTCTTCCATGTTGACCACAAAACAAATCCTTCAATATTAGGGACCTTAAGTTCTTCATGCTCCCAAGTTTCAACCAATAAAATAATGTCAATGTCACTCGAGATACAACTTTGTATCTAGGCCCTTTACTCCATGGAAAACCACATAAATCCCAAGAGAGGATCTAGAGCGTCCTAAATTTCCATATCATTATCTTTTTGGTCTCTGTCCCTAATAATAGTCTTTTGATTCTGAATGATTTCTCATTTCCCTTTCTTCTTGGCTTCTTTCACCTTTTGAACTTTCTTCCTTAATTCAACTTGGTCCTCTATATTGAGGTCTTCATTGATAAATATTCCCGATCCTTTTAAGCTTGGAGTTTTGTTGAGTCTTCCATATTTATGGTTAATAAAGCTTACCTTCACCCAGATCAACCTATATTTATGTTCAATTATTTTTCCCAACCTCTTTTCTTCTGTGAGGAAAGTTGTTTTGATTTGTGATTTATTTTTAGTTCTTCCTTGACTATTGTGAAGGTTTGATCATCTTTCTACTCTTTTACACTTAAAATTACGAGATTCAAATCTCTTTTGTTACTCTCATGGTCTAATTCTATGAGCTTGTTCATTTCTTATTTCATGGTTTTGATATTCAACTTAGGTTCTAAACAATGTATAGCCAAATTTCTAATTAACTTTTATTCTAGCTCTATAATCTTGTCCCTAAGATTACTATTTTCTGTGACCTGAGCCTCTTGGGTTGATTGTTTTTTATTATCTTTGTTTTTCTATTTCTTGTAATCCTTTATTTCCGCAACTCACTCTCCAACCATAAAATTATTTTTTCTATCTTTGTCTCATTCGTGTCTTCAAAGGATTTAAATTGATTATCAAGCATTGTTTTCAACTCTTTTTTTAAGTTTGACTTCTCTCTCTTCTGTATGTTTACCTTGTTGAAGCACGATTTGAATACCTTCATTATAAAAGTTATCTAGGGTTCATTTGCTCTCCCTCTTGGTAGATATTCACCCCATACCATAGAGTTCTATCATTGCAGACTACAGAGTTCTATCATTGCATGGAGGAGGCCCCAAAGTTCTATCACCGCAAAGAGGAGGCTCATTCTATCACCACAAAGTTATATCCTTGTTCATATCATAGTGCAATTCTACCTCAAAGTTCATATAAAAAAGTTTAATGTTTCTCTCACCATTGAATTCTATCGAAGTAGAGATGAGACCCATTACTTATATTTTAACTTCAGAGCATACCACACAGTTCATTTGCTCAATGTAAGGTCCATTTGCCCCATATATATATATATATATATATATGTTATTTTTCAATTCTATATTGAGCACTAAATAAATTATACATATGTCATAAAAAAAAAACACCTTCCAACATAACCTTAATAAGGTATCTTTCTGAAAAATAATATAATAATAGTTTGGAGTTGATTAATATTCTTCCTTAATAATAGTAGTTTGGAGTTGATTAATTAAATAACATTGTAATAGTTTGGGGTTGATTAATGGTTAATTGTTTATAACTTCATATTTTTCATTGTTATCGTTGTGTAATAACTTTTTCCTAAAATTTTGAAGTTGACTCGCTACCAAATCTTGGTGCTTATGTTTCCATGGCAACATACATTTTCAAAATTATGTACGATCCGTAGTTAACTGTGGTTCCACAAGTCAATTTAAAAACCCAAAATTTCAAAATATGTACTTGACGTGATTAACTGTGGTTGCACAAGTCAATTTAAAGTGTTAAGGCAGCAATAAAACCACATTACTTGAAAGTCAAAATTATCTAGTCACTTCCTCATCCCATCCTTATTCATGGCTGCCATTGTTTTACAATTGAATATGGTATAGATGCTGTCTCTTACATTGTAATTATTTTTATTTATGATTGTGTTTAAAGGCTTTTTTACAATCTAATATGGGTCACATGTTGCTACTATTTTTTTATTTTTTATCTCTTATTTATTTTTACTCAATCTTTATATGTTTGTTGGACTTATATGTTTAATATGGTTTTTTATGTTTAGATTTGTTTGGATTCTAATTTTCTTTATTTTTTTATTGTGTTTAAAATGGTTTTACAATCTAATATGGTAGAAGTGTTGTGTTTACATCATATATAGTTTTGAAAAAAAATTATAAGAAATAATATTAATAATATTGTATTTTAAGAAAATATATATAATGATCATATGATCATGATGGTTATAGTTCATGAGATTAAAATTGGTTATCAGATCTTAAAAAAGGTAAGAGATTACTTGGGTTTCTTTATAATTTTATTTGTGTGCTTGAAAAACATTGAGAGAAGCTCTCCACTGTCACCATAGTTTTGATGAGTTGGAAGATTAAAAATGTTGGTATTGTGACAAATATTTTGAAATTGAGATATAATTTGAGTATATGTAAGAAATTCTAAGAGAAAGTGTTTTTCATCTTCAACCCTCTTAGTCTCACAATACCAACCCTCTTATTTTAGCAATGCAGATTTTTTTAGTTATACCAGACACAAAGATATATTTTTTATCTTCAAGATTAGGGTTGATTACATCCTTATAGTATCTCAAATTTTTTTTATCCTCTAATTCTTTATTGCATCACAATTTCTCCTTAAATTTATATGTGTTAATATTTTTAATATTGTTTTTATTTTGCATATTGATCTCTTCCTTTATTCCAAAATGATTGAGCAAAGACTTGACATATTTATGGCATCATTGCTTGAGTTGTATGTGGTTTTAGCTAAAGTTTGAAGCAATTTTGGGAATGCTCTTTCTTTCCATGTTGTTTAACTTGTTCTTGTATATTAGTTACCTAGTCATATCCGTGCTTTGAATGGGGGAAAGGCTTGCTTCTATGAGGAGGATAGGATTAGGTGTATTTCCCTTAATTTTGAGATTATAAGGTATGAAATTATTTTGGATGTTCTCTATTTTTCTCCATCATTCTCTAGAAATACTGCATTCACAAACTTCACATCCATATAAGATAACATGAGTGACGAGAGTCTCAAAGAGGATATTTGTTCTTATCTCATATCCAAATATCCATTGATTTACAATTGTTTTCAAGCCCATAATAATCTTTCCACACTCCATTTATTCTTTTATCAATGCTATAGTTCCAATTAAGCTTGTTATGAATATTGATGCCAAGATATTTGTATGAAGTCACTTCCTCCAATTTGTTGTTGTCATATACAAAAGTATAATAAGTGATATTTTTGTATTTAATTATCATAACTTTCATTTTGTCACTGTTAAGAGTCATACCCATACTAGAGCATAAATCCTTGAGGATTCTTAGTGACTCCTTTCCATAAGAAAATGTTGTCAACATAGAGAAGAAGAATGATGACTATACTAGTGAGATTCGGGCCAACACATCCCTGTTTTTTTAAACAATCTTCTAATTTGTGAATGTATATGCCAAAAAGGGTAGGTGATAGGGGACAACCTTGCTTGACTCCTATATTACAGTTCATTTCTTCTGAACATCCCTTGATGTTCCTAAACAATGTGTTTGTGGGTGTGTGGGTGTGTAAAAAATAGAGATTTGATACGTATACATAATATACAAACTTATATTTAAAAATAAATCACAATTCATACTCAAGCATAGATACTATAAATATGATATAATTATCTTAACAATAATCAAAATTGTAATTTTACATATCATTATTTCCATTCATTATGAATTTTGAGTTTTACAAAGTTGAGTGAGACTACAACTAGCACAACCACATAATTAAAAGTTGTTCTATCTATATGATTTCATGATAAAATCAATGAATAAATGGAACCTATCCCATTGAGTGATCCATTGTTATCTAATTTTTTTCTCTCTTATCTATTTTTTCCTAATCTTTATATGTTTATCCACCTTTTATGTTTAAGTTGGTTTTATGTTTAGGTTTATTTGTATTGTAATTATATTTGGTTTTTTGGTTGTGCTTAAAGGATTTTTTACAATCTTATGTGGTGCAAATGTTATAATGAACTTAATGCTATTGTTAATATGTAAATATAAGCATATTAAAAATAATCAAAATTGTAATTTTACATATCCTTATTTCCTTCCATTATGAATTTTGACTTTTACAAAGTTTAGTGACAGTACAACTAGCACAACCACATAATTAAAAGTGGTTGATATACACCTTCACTTTTAATTATGTGGTTTTGCTAGTTGATGACCATCATGAGTGCTAAGGATTAGTAGATTCATGAATTTAAATATTGATATCTATATTTTTAAAAGTAAATACTACTACTCATACTTATTATTATTATTATTATTATTATTATAAATGAGTATGAGTTGTATTAAAATAAAAAGAGGGGGGTTGCAATGGTTGTATGTAGGATTTTAATCCAATGTTTTTTTGCATAATCTAGTAAAACAAATCCTCCATGAAATTCAAAAAAAATTGCATATTGTTTCCTATCTATCCTATCTTCTGAATTATAGAGCTATTGTTAACTATACAACTTGTGTAAATCCTTATGTACTTTCCTAATAATAAAACACACTTGAAATACATTAGAGAAAAAAAATAGTGCTTAGGATTGGTAATAGTCTTCCTTCATGTAATGGATGATAGAATGGATGTGTCAATCCTCAATTCTTGCTAAATTTTCTAATCCATTGTGTTTTCTTCCATAGATACTACCTGCTCATGACCAAAATATCCACTTGAAACTGTTGGAAGAGATGGTTGCCTCAATTCTACAAATTCAAGGCATTGTTTTAGCTCCATGTGCCTTACTCTCTCCTACAACAACTTAATTACATCATCTTGTTAAAAAATATTATCCCTATTACTTTCCTCCTACCTCCAGAAGCCCTATTTTGTTTTTACATTTTTCTAGTCGTGCTTTAATAGATATCAATTATCTTCATGAAGCCAACAAGTCCATTTCATAACTCTACTCCCAAGACTTCCTCCATGCCTCCATTTTCCGCATAGACTAAGATATTTCCTCTCGACTACCATTGCATAGTTGTTTGCAGTGTCTGAGAGAATCACAAAAAAATTCAATAGGACCAACCATTTCACTTAAGAAAGGGAGATCCATATTGTGGCTTATCTTGGAAAACCCACATTTTTGGTAGGTTTAAGGATGGTTGCTCCTTTAATCCATGTAGCTTGCCTCCACCTTGTTTTTCATATTTTATCTTCCCCTTCTTTCTCCATATGGTGTTTGCATTATATTTCAATTAGTGTTTGGAATTCTTACTTTATTGATTGTCTTGGAAACCTAATGTTTTTGGTAAGTGTAAATATGGTGTCTTGTTTATTCCATGCCACTTTCCTCTATGTTATTAGTCATTTTCATCTTTCTCTTCGAATTACACATGGTGTTTTACTTATGTTTCATTTATTGTTTTCTCTTATTTCCTTGTGTCTTGTTTTGAAAACCCCATATTTTTTCTAGGTGAAAGGATGGTATCTCATTTATTCCATGTCACCTTTCTACACCTTGTTGTTTACCTTCATCTTCCTCTTCTCGTTTCTCATGTTATTTTACTTGTCTGTCATTTAGTGTTTGGTCTTCTTTCCTTATGTCCTGTATTGGTAAACCATATTTTTGTTAGGTGTAAGCGTAGTGGCTCATTTATTCCATGCCACTCCTATGAAGGAAGAGGTAAACCCAAATTTCATTTGGTCTCTTCAGTACTCCCTTATGCATGGGAAAGCTTTCCAATTTGAACTTCCAAGTTGTCTCAAGAAATACAAGTGGTGGCCACTTAATCCTCTCCCTACTTGAAAACTTTCTTGTCTTTTTACCAAGCACTCTCATGTGGTTTCATTTCCTATACCTTGTTGTTTGCATTCATCTTCCTCTTCTCATTTCACACAGTGTTTCCTTCATGTTCCATTTAGTGTTTTGTCTTTTTTCCTTGTGGTTTTTTTGGCAACCTAATATTTATGGTAGGTGTAAGGATGGTGGCCCATTTATTCCATGCCACCCATCTCCTGAATCCTTCATTTTTCACAGGAAGGCTTGTCAATTTGTGCTTGAAAATCATCTTAGAAAAATTAAGTGGTGACCACTTAAACCTCTCCCTAGTAGAAAATTTAGTCCTATTTTTACCAAGCACTCCTAGTAATTTCATTGCCTCCATCATGACGTTCACATCCATCTTCCTATTCTCATTTCACATGGTGTTTTCCTTATGTTCCATTTAGTTTTTGGTCTTATTTCCCTTTTTATTGTCTTGGAAACCCAATCTTCATGGTAGGTGTAAGGATGGTACTTAATTTATTCCATGCCACTCACCTCAAGGAAGAGGGGAACCCCAATTTTGTTTTCTTCTCACGGCTTTCTTATGCATAGTCATGATTTCTATTTTGGGTTTTCATTTCATCTCAGAAAATATAGTTTGAGACCACCTAGACCTCTACGTACTTGAAAATTTTATAGTTTTTTCACTAAGAAATCCCTTGTGGTTTCATTTCATTCATATTATTGTTCCCATCCATCCTCATCTTATCATGTTGCATGGTGTATGCCTTGTTCTTTGTTTATTCTTCAGTCTTATGGATTTGTGGCTTACCTTGGAAATCCCATGTTTTTTGTAGACCCATAAGGACTGTGGCTCATTTCTTCCATGCCACTTTCCTCCTCCTTGTTGTTCACCTTCATGTTACTCTTCTTGTTATGAAAGGTATTTTCCTTTTGTTTCATTTATTATTTTGTCTTCTTGCCTCATGGCTTGTCTTGGCAAGCCCATGTTTTCAGTAGGTGCAAGGATAGTGACTTGTTTATTCCATGTCACTCATATCAAGGAAAAGGCTAATTCCAATTCCATTCATCTCCTAAGTCCTTCCTTATTGTTGTTGGGGAAAAACACCCTATGGACTAGCAAATAGAGTTCATACTTTGCATGCAGATATGACTGAATAGAAATTACTTTCTACCTTCATCCCTAGATTTAAATCCCCTTTTCTTAGTAAATGCATGGAAAGATCAACCTACCTCGTTACCGACATTTGATGTCGATCCTCCGTTGTGCNACTATGCATGCATAGTACTTATATACTAACGGGTTAGAAATCCAAACATATACTGATCAAACTATAAACAGTTCATGAATTGGGACGGGAAAAGCATTTTCTTTATTACTTTGAATGAGTCAACTTACAAAAGTTGAGACTAGCCACCACTCCTCGAACCTGATCATGGGCTCCTCTTCTTCTGTCCTTCAACTGCTTTGTTTTAAATCTCCTTTGGCACAAGGAAAGGCTAAAGGGTTGGGACAATGGGAATACATAAATGGGCAAAGTTATTTGCTATATTTTTCCTTCTCCAAATGGGGCCCCTACCCCTTCTTTTATAGGCTAGAAGGAGCTAGGTATTTGGACGAACCCTTGGTCATGCATGGCCGGGAGTTTCAGTTAACCCACCCATAGATTTTTGTTCCATCGACAACTTTCCTTTTTTCGTGCTTTTGTTGATCCACGCGGGTTGTTTTGGGTCAGCCAGCATGTACACACATGCAGTAATGGATTAGGGCTCGTGGGCCTTTATAAAAGAGGATTTTGAAAGATTTGTTCAGTAGTGCTTTGGCAAAGAAGGGATATGAGTTGGCATGATGCCAGGTAAGTATGTGTGGTGAAATTTAGGGTTATAACAGATGACCCCTAATGTGTGAGGTTAGAAGAGCATCTAATGTCCGAAATACATTACCTATCTTTATTGATGTGTCGAATGATTGAGCCCAAGGATCAGGAACTAGGAGGTGTCGTCTACAAAATAACAAATGTCTCACCGAGGTGGGCATACCCATGCCCGGGATAAAATAGAATCATGGCTACCAATCAAATACACTGTAGATCCATGTCAAATAACTATAAAGAGTAGTCGCGAACAATACACAGTGGAGCTAGATCTCAAAATCAGAAAGATATACATATGGAGTATCCATCTTCCAGAAGCTGATTTGGCCTGATGGCTGGAGATGAGATCTTCAGAGCTCAAGCAACAACTTCAAAATCTTCAAAACTCGGGTAGGAGTGTAATATGAGTGTATGAATGCACTACCCAGAGGTCTTCGACAGCTCGTCGGTCATGGACGTGATAATCTTGATGATCAGACTGAAGGCTTCAGTGATTTTGAACAAGGACTTGATTGGATGTTCAGGATGGTTGGGTATGTGGACAAGAGACATATTGCAGAGGGGCCGACTCAGGCTTGGTGACAAACTTCCCTTGGATAATAGCATGACAAATGATGAGACTCAGGCAGCATGTATGTTAATCATAAGTCTACGAAGCAGGAGGCAACGCAAACTCTCCATATGTTTGGAAGGATAACCAAATGGTGGAGGACACAACTCTATATAGCTAGAAAAGATTCCTAAGGTCGTACTACATCCCATAGTCTGATGAACAAATGGACAGATGTGCTTTATCCAAGGGCGACTCATTATGCTGCCAATAAAGAAAATACTTTTCCCTTCCTCTTTTTGGGGTATATTTGACTTTTTTTTTGTCTTTTTCAATAATTTTGGGAAAAAGAATAAAGGAATATTACGTTACAATGGAGGAACGAGTATTGAAAACATACTAGTTCAAGGCACAAGGACAACACTGATGTTCTAGTAAAATGATACTCAGGAAAAATCCTCCGGGGGCCAAAGGTGTTAAGACGTAGAAGCAAACTGTTACAAGGCTGGCATATAAGGTATGCAAATCCGATTAACAAAACACACAATGGTAACATCCTTCGATGTAAGTTTAACGAGCCCAGGGAAGGTAAGCTCGATGGTTTTTCATATTTAGAGAGTCTGAAAAAACATAAAAGGAGACTCCATTGGGGTACCTTTTTCGAAGATAGTCTAGTCGGTTTGAAAAAAGGGTAAACTAGCACCGATTAGACGTCAATTCAAAACCATTTTAACGAGTGTGACAAGGACAAGATCACTCGGCTATTTTTTCATTTTTAAGGAGTCTGAAAAAAGATTAACCATGGACTCTGT
>JASDQU011403572.1:8143-19897 GCA_032191745.1 Picea mariana
GTGGAGAAATACAAAACTCAGTTAGTAGAAAAGGCTTATTCCCAGGTCGAGAGAATTGATTTTGGTGAGATTTTTTCTCTTGTTGCCATGTTAACCTCCATAAGATTTATGTTATTTGTTGCTGTTGCATTTTATTTTGAAATAGAACAAATGGATGTGAACAAAACATTCCTACACGGGGATCTGGAAGAAGAAATCTATATGAAGCAACCAGAAGGTTATGTTGTGAAGGGAAAGAAGGAGTTGGTATGCAAGCTGAAAAATTCCCTGTATGGTTTAAAACAATCACCAAGGATGTGGTATAAAAATTTTGATACTTATATGTTGGGACCTGGCTTCACAAGAAGTAAAGAGGATCACTGTGTGTATTTTAAAGTAATTGGTTATAATTTGACTTATTTGGTCTTGTATGTGAATTCCATGTTGCTGATAGGAAACAACAAGGAGATTATCCAGGATGTGAAAACTCAGTTGTCCTCTAAATTTGACATGAAAGATCTTGGTGCTTCAAATTTCAATTTGGGCATGGAAATTAAAAGAGATCGGAAAAGGAGGAAACTCTGATTAAATCAGAGAAAATATGTTGAAACAATATTGCAGAGGTTTAATATGCAGGAATCTAAACCGGTCAAGGTTTTGTTGATGGGGCCTAAATCCCCTGGCTCAACAGTGGGAACCAAACCCACCGCCGAGGCCCAATTAGACTCTGTAGCGTTTAATATGGAATGGTTCTCTAGATCTTGCGATCCGACTGATTTATTGATGGGCTTTGTGTTTTTATTATGAAGGCTCTTCTTTCAGTTAGGACCATTCTTTCTGTATTTCTCTTGGGTGGGGCTGATATGAGAAATGCAAGCCAATATAAACCAACTTGACAAATAACAGGACAAAGTTTTAACTATTGGGAAGAGGTCAATCTTGGGATAACCTACTACTCAAACATGCAGATAGTGATTCTATTTCAAAGGGCCTAGTACTAATACATTAACCAAATGAGCATCCAATTACTATATGATAGGAACTAATTAACAGAAGGAAAACACACATGTAATCAAGATCACGGTAAGAAAAATAATTCATCTACCATAACATTCATAACATAAGACACAATGTTTTATCTTCATCATTAAAGCAAATAACATCAAAACATTGCACTAGGTAACTTGACAACATAATCAACTGCTCTTACTCATTTACTGCATCATTCATGGAACAAGATAGGAAGTAATTCTTCTCCAACTCCAATCACATACATCTGATGAAAATAGCTTTTCTTTGGTCCAGAAGGAATTCTCAATTCATAGCAGTCTCAAAATAATTATCAACAACCAAAAAATAAAGAGTTCTTACAACAACCATCGACCCTTCACTAATTGGCCGATGTCCTTATTTATAATATAAAATTCAACCAAAATTAACAGCTGAGTACAATTTGAACCAAAAAAATATCGCCATGTGGCGTGATCATACAACAGTTTCTTTAACAGTCCACCCGAGATATTTCTTGAAAGGGATGACTCCATTCGTATTCAGACCAACTGATAAATAGCTCTTCACAAGTGTTGGCCCACGTAAAACTGTGCTGTTCCATTAGAGCCACATATATCCCTCTGATGTCCACTGCATGTGCCTGGTAATTCATTAAGCTAAATTTCAATTGTTGAAGCATGGTTCGGGCTCTGATTGGGTGTTCTACGAATTGTTGTACTTGCCCCGGCCCTACATCGGTTATCTTTGCACATTCTTTGGCCCATAGAGAGTCTTTTTCAGTGTATAAATTGACCACTTCGCTCAGGTTGATAAACTTATCGGGGGTGCCGAACTCAAGGAGGCCGATATAATTCATTATTTTATTGATTTTGTCCCAGTGCTTCTGGCATCTGGTCCATTGTTCTTGGATTTCTCGATGTGGGTCTCGAGACATTTTATCCCAGTATTCAACCAATCGCTTCATGTGATCGAGACTACTTTTACTCACAAGCCGAATTCCATGTTCTTCCTTCTCTCGGCCCTACTGGACTGCCTCAATATAATCGAGCCTTTCTACCGCCTGCTGCACTTTCTCATACCATCGCTCCATCTCGTTACATGTCACGAGTGCCATGAAAGTGCCTCCTGGAATTCGGCTATATTCGATATCAACAGGTGTATTTCCTTCTTGAACTCATTATAAACCTTACCGAACTCATCTTTCAGATACATAGTGGTCTATGTAGCGCTCTTATAGTATTCGATGAGATGTCACAAGTGTTTGAGCTCCTTCCGGGTGTTAGATAATTCCCTCTCATCCCTCCTGGCTCTATCCTGGGAAACATCCAAGTGAGATTTTTCCACACCGATCATCTCAGACATATGAGCATTTACTGTGTTTATTAAGTTATCTTCTGTAGTGACCAAGATGGAGTGGTCCAAAGTGAGCCTTATCTTCTTTGCGGTCCTTTGAATGATGGCGTTTCTCTTTTGATCGTAGGAGATCGCATAGATGTCTACTACCTTGTCTACTGGCTCTGGTATCTATTGATCGCCCCATGTGAGGTTGTTTCCTAGGCTACCAACGGTGTGTATTTGTTCAAGAGTGGAATCTTGAACTTCATCACTTTTCCTTGTAGGCCCAACCTCTATTTGTCGTTCATCAGGGATTTGGATATGGGGAAAAATAAAGATGTCGGCTATATATTTGTCGCTTACTTTTTCGTCGATTGTAGAATTGTCGACTTCCTTTTGTGAAGATCCTTTCTCTATATTCCCCAGTTTAGGTTGGTCATTTGGACTTGCTTCAGTTTTTGGCTCATCGGGTTCTTTCATGGTGAGACCGCCTTCGGATTTTGTTTCCTTTTGTGAGACCTGCTCGTCTTGAACCTCAGGCTCAGGGGAAGGGTTTTTCTCGGGACCTTCCTCTTGGACGTGCACCGAGGTGTTGCAGGCGGGCTTTGGGCTCTCGTCGTCGTTGTATACATGTATAAGCATGCTCAATGGATTGGGTGATCATGTTTCTATCAACACCAAGCCTATCTCTGGTTGAGTTTCCCCTCCTTCTGAGGGATTAATCAGTAGTGTTGTGGATTCTGGGTCGCCTAACCCATTGGTGTTATTGGGAACTGTGGAACCAGGGTTGCTTGACTCTGTCAGGATGATTTGGATGGTATTTGAAACCACAGGTCTTATGATGAGGTATGGGTCATCCTGCATCTGCTTCATTAGTAGTTGGGTTTGTTGGTATAAAAGTGCGCCCCTCTCTTATGCAGTTTGATATTCAGGGAGATCCATGATTTGTACCGGAGATTCCTGATGAGTTGTCATAGCCTCAATGTCTTCCTGGGGATCACTTATTCCTTCATCCAATTCATATGAGACTTCTCTTTCTGGGTGTCATCCAATTTCTTGAACTTCCTGCTCTAAAAACGGGGCCTGCTCTTCGTAGCTCATATATTTAAACCAAGTACCTCGTGGATCAGCCTTCATGGTTGCCACCTCATCCCAGTTTTGAGGGTTTTCAGTGAAAATTTCATCTTCGAACCAGTCATGGGCATAAGTCCAACAAGATGATACCTACGATGCATGTTGTAGAACAAGGTCCTTGGGATCATGTTTGCGGAATCAACCATTTTGGAACCGAAATTCTAATTGACCTAGCCGAAGTTGCTTAACATGCCCGGTATCTTTGACCATGCAAAAGCCAATATGAAATCCATACGGTATGAAATCCCGCTTCTTGTATTTTACTAAAGTTGCATTGTATCCTTGCAGGATGATTTGATAACAGATCTCCCCTAACACTAGTCGGTTAGGAACATAAATAGGTAACAAGTGGGGTGCCCCTGCGGCATTGAAAACCCTGATGTAGGTTTCTCGCTCATCTAAATACCAATGAAAACCTTTCACTATAACCTTTTTTGCTTCATCTGACAGCCTAGGGCATTCCTTCTTGAATAGAAATAAATAGATGTGTGCAATAAATTGATCACAGATAATAGCATAGGATGTTTTGTACATGTTTTCCCATAGGATGATGAAATATACATGGACCAGAAGTTTTGAAGAATGCCAATTTAGGTTCATCCCAACGAAAGGGTTCCTGGCGCAGATGACATCTAGCAAATATGAAGCCATGTAGAAGGTGGGAGTATCTCCCTCCTTTGGCACCTGAGCTTTCCTTATGCAGGTGCTCAGCTGTTTAGAGATAATGGCATCCCAATTGAAGCCCACGCCCGAAATGGTGACTGTAAAAGCTAGAGGCATCCAAGCTTCTGAGAACCAGGAGCAATCTTTCTCCCCATGCAATATGTAGAGTAGGGCCATGAGATATATGTACGGTTCTCTGAGATTGACCGTCGGGTACCAGCCAATAGTCCGGTTTGTGAATTTTTTGTCTTCTCTCCACCATGATGCCATGATTTTGCTAGTATCATGCGATGCATAGAAGCTCATAACAAAATCAGTGCTCAACTTTAGCTCAGATTCCTTAATCTTGTAGTAACTCTGAACCTATGAAGGCAGGAAAACCCCGACGCATTCTCCATTATCATCGTTAATTAAACATTTTTGGGCATTAGCATGATCAATCAGCCACTTAAGGAGCTCAATGCAAGGAAATACTGGAGACCAGCTTGCCACCATGTGCAGATAATCCCTGCGAATATTTGGGAGGACCTCGTCATCAAGCTTCCTTGTATCAGGATCGTTGTGTGGGGTATATTCGAGGGGTTCCTCTTTCTTGATTTTCTTGAAGAATTCTTCCCAGTGAGGAAAAGTTGTCTTGGCTCCAATACTTGCCTCCATATCTTTGAAGGCTGGGGGTGGGACAAAGGGCTCCTTGGTGATTGTCTTAATGACAGATACCGGCTTGGAAGAGAACTCTAATTGTCTTGCCACTGCTGGGGAGGAGCCCTCTCCTACTTCTGATTCTTGCAACTTAGGCACTCTCGGGGATTTCTTGGTGGAAGGATTCTTCGGAGGCATTGTCCCTACAATTAAAACTTCCCTTTAAACACACATACAGTAGCAAAGTTGGGTGAGAACATATAAAATGGAGCGTAAAACTGTAAGAGGATCCATACCTATGGTGCTTGCTAAGATAATTGTTTAATACTCACTAGACTTTGGACACTTCCTCCAAACTCTTAGCTTCACTCTTCTGCCTGTTCTAAATTTCTTGCTATGTAGAATGGGATCATACAAAATGACTCAAAAAGGATATAACTGGGAGATACTATCAGTCACATCAATTAGTTAATATGAGTAATGAATGCAGATTAAAAAATAAACCACTATCAGATCTCTATGGATAAATCTTTAACTAGTTGACAGTGGAGGCGTGGATGGAGATGCATTGTATTGGCAGGTTTAACGACTCATTTCAATTCGCACACGAATTAGTAACTAATGCACGATCTACAAATTAACTGATAACTTTGAATACGACGTACTTGACATAGTTAGGGGTTAAACATCTCATCATGTCACATCACTCCGACATATAGATCTGGGTCGGTGATCGGTGAAAGTTCAAGTACGCAACTTCTCGGTGGGTCTTCATCTTCATGAGCTTTCATCGTCACAACATTTTGGGCATCGGTGATTGGCAATGTCCCTTCTCTTTTTGCACGATGCTTACTGTTATGCTTATCTACCGAAGCTGAATGAATCGGTCTTCGAAAAGATCCTTCCCAAGGTTTATTCATTGAAAAATAAATACTTTCATCGTCCATTGCCGATGAAGATCAGCACTCGGCTATTTTGACTCCTCAGACGATTTTCGTCATCTTTAACCTTACTGATGTCGAACTTATGAGGTGAGTTGAGGGAGAAAATTGGGTCACCGATTTCTTGAGTATTTGTTAAGTTCTCTTTTTAGAGTTAAGAAGATTATTTGTTGTATGTTCAAGCGAACTTTAATCAATTCAAATATGAAACATAAAGACGAGCAAAAGTATCAGTTTCATATTGAGACGAAAACAGTCAAATATAAACTATCGAGTGGTACCCAAAAGGAAATGGTCACAAACCTTTTAGGGTGTGTTGAGTGCTCAACAAATGGTGATTCACTGGGCAAATGTAGAATCTCTGGTTCCCCTTTGTTTCCCCTAGGGTAATAATTCCACGCATAACATGAAGCGCGCGCGCGCACACACACACACACACACACACACACATATATTATTATTATTATTTATTTATTTATTTATTATTTATTATTTATTTATTGTTATTATTTTTTTATTATTGGAAGTATTGTTTTAAGGCCTAGCCGTTTACTGGGAGGGCATCAGGTTCCCCCCTCAGATTTTGCAACCGATAATTACCTGCCCCGATTTTCTCGGTTATTGGAAAGGCCCAAACCGGTTCTAGAACTTGAAGTGTTTCCCTTTTGGTTCATTTTCCCTATCCCACTTTAGGACTAAGTCTCCTACTTCAAATTTATTCTCCTTAGCCTTATTCTTTTCAAACCATATTTTCACTATTTGTTGGTCGGCTAGGAATTTTGACTTAGATTTTTCTCTTTCTTCTTCCAGCATGAGCAAAGTGTTGATTCTTTGTTGTATGGCCAGTGAGTTTTCTTCGTTGGAGCCTTGGGCTAGTTAAATGGATGGAAGATAGAGCCCATTTGGGAGGATGGCTTCTTTCCCATAAACCATAAAATATGGGGAATTTCCTATAGCTTCTTTCAATGTGACCCTATCAGCCCATAGAGCATTATGAAGAAGATTATGCCAATTTCTTTGGTTATCTGTAATTGTCTTCTTTAATATCCTCACTATGTTTCTATTTGTTGATTCTTCCACACCGTTTCCATGAGGGTAATAGTTTGCTGAGTATTCGATTATAATTCCTTTGTCCAGAGAAAATTCTATCAACAGGGTAGAAGAGAAGTAAGCTTCATTATCAAAGACCAAAACAGAGGGGACACCAAACCTTGTGATCAGTTGTTGTTCTATAAATTGGATTACTACCTTCTCGTTTACATGAGTCAGAGGAATGGCCTTTGCCCATTTTGTGAAATAGTTAGTGGCAGTAAGAATGTACTTGTGTAGCTTTGATGAGCTAGGCGTAATATCTCCTATGATATCTAACCCCCATTTTTCAAAAGGCCTAGAGATAGTCATGGGCTGAAGTGGGACTGCTTCCCTCTTCTCCTTTCCAACACTTATTTGACAAGTCTTACAGTTCCTAGCGTAAGTATGAGCATATTTGAACAAGGTGGGCCAGTAATAGTCGGCTCTCAGAATCTTATGAGCAGTGGTGTTTCTTGCAAAATATCCTCCGGCAGGGTCATCATGGAGTTCTTTGAGCACTTTATCGGTGTCTTCTCGTTCGACACATCTCAGTAGTACTCCATCATAGTTGATCCAGAAGAGAACTGCATTTATAAGGTGATACTGTGCATATTTTAACCTCAGGGCTCTTCTTTCCCTCGGGCTAAGGTTCTCGAGACAAGTTTCGTGATGTAGAAGATAAGTCAAATCCTTGTACTAGGACCCTTGTCCTGAGGAGATGTATGCTATTTCATTACACCATAGTGATATTTCATTTTCCCACCCAGAGTCTTGTAATGTTCGATCCTGGGCTTTGGCTGTGAGCTTGCACAAACCTTTTCCTTTTACTAGTTTGGTAGGTTTTATATCTAGATCAAATTCCTAGACTACTGCCATCCAGTTTCCTCTTCTTTCTCCCATTTCTTGTTGGTTCAACAAGGATCAGACCACAGGGTGTGGAACAATCACCTTAGTGTGATTTTTGAGGATGTAAGACCTAAAATGATTGACCGCTTTATAAAACACGTAGGCCTGTTTGTCTATGGTAGGGTAATTGAGCTCAGCTTCTTGGATTTTGGTACTCCTAAATGACACTGGGGCTTCATTATTGTTGTCATCATTTTGAGTCAAAACCGCAGCTAGCGATTGGTCAAAGGTGAAAGTATAGAGGAAAAAATCTCTATCAAAATCAAGACCTCGCAACATCGAGGCCCAAGATATGGCACGTTTGATATTGCCGAAGGCATCCTTTCACTCATCATCCCACTTAAATTCGGCATCCTTTCAGATCATCTTTTGTAAGAGTTTGATGATTTCGGCGAAGTCGGGAGTGAATTTCCTCACAAATTTGATTTTCCCGAAAAAGGACTGCATAGCTTTCTTGTTATGGGGTAGCAGGATTTGAGCGATGGCCTTAATCCTTTCGAGGTCTATGTGAATCCCTTCTTGTGATATAATATGGCCTAACAAATTACCTTCCTTGACCCCAAAAATAGTTTTCTTAGGGTTCAGAGATATACCGTATTTCCTGCATCTCTCAAAAATTTGAGTTAAGTGCTGGATGTGATCTTCTCTATTCTTCGAGTACACTGTAACATCATCTAAATACACTACCACACATCTACTGATAATTCCTCGAAAAGATACGTCCATGGCCCTTTGGAAGGTTTCTCCTATGTTAATTAACCCAAAAGGCATGCGTTTATAAGCGAAGGTTCCCCATTTGGTTTGGAAGGTGGTTTTTAAACAATCCTCTTCCAAAACCAATAATTGGTTGTAGCCATAGAAACTGTCTAGTAGGGAGAAAATCTCCGATCCCGACACAGGATGCAAGAGTTGTTCCATCGGCAGGACAAAATAATTGTCTTTTTTGGAAGCTCTGTTGAGGTTCCCGAAATCCACGCATAATCAGATTTCTCCCGAATTTTTCCTTACCGGAAAAATATTTTCCACCCAGGCGGAATGCCTAACCTGGAAAATTATCTTCACATCTATGAGATTCCTTAATTTCTGATACATGAGAGGCTCTAGGGATGGGTGATACTTTCAAAGCTTTTGCTGGAAAGGTTTTATTTCGGGTTTCAACGAGATGGTGTGTTGAATAATGTGGGTGTCATACATTTTCAAATCCTTATAGGACCATGTGAAGACATCCTGATATTGTCTGAATAATTTGAGGTAGGATTTCCTCTCTTCCTTAGATATGGTTTTGGCGAGGTTCACATTCTTCGGGTTCTCTGGGGTTCCAAGATTTGTAGTTTCATGGAAGGGATAAGAGCTACCAGTCTTTGTGTTTTTAGGTCCTTTAAATCATTCCTTCAGATATGAAAAATTCTCTAGATTAGCTACCCCCTTCGGAATTGTGTGAGCCTTCAGTTCTGTCCAAAGATCGGTCCCTGTTGATTGCTTTTGGAACTCTTTATCGTCAATAGGGAGATCTTTGAAATTGTCTTCATTGGTTAAGAAGTTTATGATCTGTTTATCTCCCTCAAAGACTTTCCAATTAGAAACGTTAATAGGTATCGATGGTTTGTAGAGCAGTTCTACAGTGAATCAAGAGGCTTCATAATCTTTTAAAGGAGACAGTTTGGAAGCGGCGGTGGCTAAGGAGTCAACAAGAATATTCTTTTCTCTAGGAATCGCAGTGATATTGAAAGCCTCAAAGCACTGTATTAACCTATGGAGCTCCTGCTGATAGTTATTAATATGAGGCTAATTGCAGTGTATAGTATTCCTTACTTGTCTCACGATAATTTCAGAGTCTCCAAAAATTTTCAATTCTTTGACATCCAGATGTGGCTTTCTTTAAACCTTGTACTAGAGCTTCATACTCGGTAGTGTTGGTTGTACAGTCAAATTCTAGCCTACAGGATAGGAAATGATGTTTACCTTTATGGTCGATGAGGATGCACCCTACTCCTGACCCTTCTTGTGATTTAGATCCATCAAAATAGAGGGTCCAAATTGGTGACCGATAGTCGCTCCTTTCTCTTCCTTCCTGAATGTTTTGTTCTTCGATCTTTTCTCCCTCAAGTCCTAGCACGGGGTTTTGACAGAAGAGGGAGTCTCCCGTTGGCATCGGTGATTCTTCTTGGAAGATCATTTCGGATTTTTGGGTAAACAAAACATCGGATAGGAGAGGAGAAAAGTTCCCGAAAGAAGAATCATAGGAATAGTTACCCAATACGGGAAAGTCCATGGATGTGGGTTCGTTTGGGGTTTCTAGATCAGTGACCGTATGCTTCAGATATTTCTCCCTATCGATCCTAATCATGTTATTGTATCCCTTCATTGGTAGCCAAAGGTGTTCCCAATATGTACTGAAATATCCATTGAGTTTTTCAGACCAATATCGGCTCAGGAATAACCCATATGCCTCTGGGATATCTACTACAATGATGTCGATCACTTTCATGAAATTAGGATGTGTCACTATCCTGATCAACACATATTTGAGTTCTCCCATGACCTTGACTTGGGTTCTATCTAAATGTATGACATTCTTATCACTTTTGAGAGGGACACCGCCTAATTTATTACAAATGGCCAAAGGCATCACGTTGGAGGACTCCCCAGAATCTACCAAGCAATTGTGAAGGTTCCTGTTGAAGACTTCAAACGTTAGGAGGAAGGGTGGAACAAAGGGTTTTTCCCTCCTATCTCCCTAACAGGTGTTCACATTTGGCTTACTCACTGGATCGGCGGAAGTCATGTTTCTTTCCAGATTGCTTGCCACCGCTATATTTTGTATGGAGCTCAGAGCCTACAACAAAAAGTCTTTCTGTTGGGGAATCCTACACATGTCCATAATGGATATGTTGGCCCTTAACTTTTTCAAATCTTCGACCACATTATAATCTAGCTTGGGTGATTCCCGGGTATGAATTCTCATAGGCTTCTTGCCAAAAATGGAAGGCGTTTTCGGGCGATCGAGAGTTGCCTTACTTTTTGGGACCTGGGCAACATCAACATATTTTGATCCAAGAGGACCCTTACTACACATTTTTATCGTTGTGACTTCCACGGGTCATTCCTGGGACTGAAACAAGTCACTGGAAGGCATGATCAGGTCAGGATCCCATATCATCATGGCCATGTCTCGTGGTGCATCAATATTCTCCTGATCGGAAATATTGATAGCCGAACTACTCGACTATTTGGTTTGGGAAACTTCATCTAGGAATCGATTTTCCATCAAATTCATGGTGTGTACCCATTGGGGGCAGTTTATTTCAGAGTGGCTTTCCTGGTGATACGTGCAGAAATAATCAGACGCGACATTCCCTAGATCAATATTTAAGTTGGTTGGGGGAGGTTCAATTGCTTTGAATGACAGGTTTCTTTTAAAGAAAATCTTATAGGGCCTTTGGCCTAGGTTTCCTTCCCCCACGCTTCTCTTCATGTCTATAATCTCATTTGATAATTTCTTAACCATGTGTTGTAGATCTTCTAAATCTCCATTACCCTTGTCGGGATTTTGTTCGGCCAGTTTCCCCAGCGGTCTAGTTAAAAAGATTCCCCTCCTAGGAGGGAGATGGGTCTCTTTTTTCGCTAAAGAAGCCTGGCCTTATTTACATCCTTTCATCTGGAACTATATCATCCTGACTTATTCAAAATTTTCTGCAAGGGTTTGCTTAGTGACTCTTTTCACAAACATAGAAATGGAAGCTGAAAGCGTGTTGGCATAAACCTCAATTTGCAACTCTTGAATCAGTTTCATCGTGGGCTGGAATTTGTTTAATATGTTCATGAATCTTTGATTGAAATATTTGACCCTCTCTTTTGGGGCCATGGTGGATGTGAACGACTCATCTATCAGGGCTCCCGTAGTAGTTTCTTCCACGAACTTATCTTGAAAATATTTTTGGAACTTAGTCCAGCTAGTTATAGATCCTACTGGCAAGTTAAAATACCATGTGGAAGATGAATTTTCAAACATGTAGGGAAAATGTCTACAAACTACGTCTTCATGTTGAACATTCATCAGCCTGATCGCAAGTAT
>JASDQU011403572.1:19911-33092 GCA_032191745.1 Picea mariana
ATTATGTACTCGTCCATAGAAGGCCACAGCGTATCTGTCCAACCAAGGTTGGTTGTCTTGGAGTGGCATTTCACTCTCCTCCCCATGATCATTATTACTTTCCATATCTTCAAAATCTAAGTTGAGCTCCTCTTCTTCCAAAACATTGTTTGGCTCAGAGAGGTTGTCAGCTGGTGTTTCGAGTATTAGATCAAGAGGTTCTTGGATTTTGGCAATCGCGAGGTCTATCAAGTATTCTACAGAGTGTATGAAAACTTTTTCGGAAGTACCAACCACTGGTCTGCTTTGTTGTTTTCTTCAAGGAAGGATGGGAGCTAAGGACAACGCGCCAATTTGTCGGGTGTAGGCTCTAGTGATTCTCTAAAATTGATTCACTTCCTCATGAGGAAGGGTGTAGGGTATTTTCAGGTGAAAAGGATCTTCCTCGGGTTGAGGTGAGTTACCCGCTTCGAGAGTACTAAGTGTGGGTTGTCTATTAAATGACTAGACATGCATGTGGACCGTTACGAATCTGTAGACTGTTCGAAATACTATATAAATTATATATTCAACCATTCATTCTTAGGCCCTCCTTATAGCACCAATTTTGTTGATGGAGACTAAATCCCCTGGCTCAACAGTAGGAACCAAACCCGCCACCAAGGCCCAATTAGACTCTGCAACGTTTAAGATGGAATGGTTCTCCAGATCTTGCGATTCGACTGATTTATCGATGGGCTTTGTGTTTTTATTGTGAAGGATCTTCCTTCAGTTAGGATTGTTCTTTCTACATTTCTCTTGGGTGGGGCTGATATGAGAGATGCAAGCCAGTATAAACCAACTTGACAAATAACAGGACAAAGTTTTAACTATTGGTAAGAGGTCGAGCTTGGGATAACCCGCTGCTCAAACATGATGATAGTGATTCTATGCCAAAGGGCCTAGTACTAATACATTAACCAAATGAGTATCCAATTACTATCTGAGAGGAACTAATTAACAAAAGGAAAACACATATGTAATCAAGATCACGGTAAGAAAAATAATTCATCTACCATAACATTCATCACATAAGACACAATGATTTATCTTCATCATTAAAGCAAAGAACATCAAAACATTGCACTAGGTAACTTGACAACAGAATCAATTTCTCTTACTCATTTACTGCATCATTCATGGAACAAGATAGGAAGTAATTCTTCTCCAACTCCAATCACATACAACTGATGAAAATAGCTTGTCTTTGGTCTAGAAGGACTTCTCAATTCATAGCAATCTCAAAATAATTATCAACATCCAAAAAAGAAAGAGTTCTTACAACAGCCATCGACCCTTCACTAATTGGTCAATGTCCTTATTTATAATATAAAATTCAACTGAAATTAACGGCTGAGTACAACTTGAACCAAACAAAAATCACCACGTGGCATGATCATTCAACAGTTTCTTTAACAGTCCACCCAAGATATTTCTTGAAAGGGATGACTCCTTTCGTATTTAGACCAACTAATAAATATCTCTTCACAAGTGTTGTCCCACAAAAATCTGTGTTGTTCCATTGGAGCCGCATATATCCCTCGGATGTCCCTTGCATGCATCTGGTACTTCGTTAGGATGAAGTTCAATTGCTGAAGCATGGTTCGAGATCTGATCGGATGTTCCACGAATTGTTGTACTTTCCCTGGCCCTACATCAATTATCTTTGCACATTCTTCAGCCCATAGCAAGTCTTGTTCGACGTATAACTTGACCACTTCTCTCAGGTTGATAAACGTATCGGGGGTGTCGAACTCAGGGAGGCTGATATACTTCATTATTTTATTGATTTTTTCCCAGTGCTTCTGGCATCTATTCCATTGTTCTTGGATTTCGTAGTGTGGGTCTCGAGACATTTTATCCCAATATTCGATCGATCGCTTCATGTGATCGAGACTACTTTTACTCACAAGCTGAATGCCATGTTCTTCCTTCTCTCGGCCTTGCTGGACTGCCTCAATATACTCGAGCCTTTCTACCGCCTGCTGCGCTTTCTCATACCATCGCTCCATATCCTTACATGTCACGAGTGCCATGAGAGTGTCCTCCTAGTATTCAGCTATATTTGAGATCAACATGTGCCTTTCCTTCTTGAACTCATTGTAAACCTTACCAAAATCATCTTTTAGATACATAGCGGTCTGTGTAGCGCTCTTATAGTATTTAGTGAGATGTCACAAGTGTTCGAGCTCCTTCCGAGTGTCTGCTAATTCCCTCTCATCCCTCCTGGCTCTATCCTGGGCAGCATCTGAGAGGGATTTTCCCACACTAATCAGCTCAGACGTATGAGAATCTACTATGTTGATTAAGTTCTCTTCTGTAGTGACCAAGATGGAGTGGTCCAAAGTGAGCCTTCTCTACTTTGTGGTCCTTTGAATGATGGCCTTTCTCTTTTGATCGTAGGAGATCGCATAGATGCCTGCTACCTCATCTACTAGCTCTAGTATCTGTTGCTTGCTCCATGTGAGGTTGTTTCCCAGGCTATCGATGGTGTGTATTTGTTCAAGAGTGTGCTCTCGAACTTCGTCACTTTTCCTTATAGGCCCAACCTCTAATTCTCATTTTTAGGGGATTTGGATATTGGGTGAAATAAAGATGTCAGTTATAGATTTGTCTCTTACTTGTCCGTCGATTTTAGAACTGTCGATTTCCTTTTGTGAAGATCCTTTCTCCGTATTACCTAGTTCTCGTTGGTCATTCGGACTTGCTTCGATTTTTGGCTCATCGGGTTCTTTCGTGGTGAGACCACCTTCGGATTTTGTTTCCTTTTGTGAAACATGCTTGTATTGAACCTCAGGCTCAGGGGAAGGTGTTTTCTCGGGACCTTCTTCCTCTTGGATGAGCACCGAGGTGCTGCGAACGGGCTCTGGGCTCTCGTCGTCATTGTATACATGTATAAGCGTGCTCAAGGGATTGGGTGCTCATGTTTCTATTAACACCCATCCTGTCTCTGGTTGAGTTTCCCCTCCTTTCGAGGGATTAATCAGTGGTGTTGTGGATTCTGGGTCGCCTAACCCATTGGTGTTATTGGGAACTGTGGAACTAGGGTCGCTTAACTCTGTCGGGATGCCTTGGACGGTAGTTGAAACTGCAGGTATTATGATAAGGTATGGGTCATCCTGGATCTGCTTCATCATTAGTTGGGTTTGTTGGTATAAAAGTGTGCCCCTCTCTTGTGCAGTTTGATCTTCAGGGAGATGCTTGATTTGTACCGGAGATTCCTAATGAGCTCCCACAGCCTTAATGTCTTCATGGGGATCACTTGTTCCTTGATCCAATTCATATGCTACAGCTCTTTCTGGGTGTCAACCAATTTCTTGAGCTGCCTACTCCAAAAACGTGGCTTTCTCTTCGTAGCTCATAGCTTTAAAACAGGCACCACACGGATCAACCTTCCTGGCTGGCACCTCATCCTAGTCTTGAACATTTTTAGTGAAAATTTCATCTCCGAACCGGTCATGGGAATAAGGCCAACAAGATGATACCAGTGGCACGTGTTGTAGGACAAGGCCCTTGGGATCATGTTTGCGGAATCGGCCATTTTGGAACCAAAATTCTAATTGACCTAGCCCAAGTTTCTTAGCATGCGCAGTGTCTTTGACCATGCAAAAGCCAATATGAAATCCATATGGTATGAAAGCCCACTTCTTGTCTTTTATTGAATTTCCATTGTATCCTTGTAGGATGGTTTGATAATAGATATCCCCTAACACTAGTCGGTCGGGAACATAAATAGGTAACAAGTGGGGTGCCCCTGTGGCGCCGAAAACCCTGATGTAGGTTTATCGTTCATCTAAATACCAATGACCAACTTTTGCTATAACCTTTTTTGCTTCATCTGACAGCCTAGGGCATTCCTTCCTGAATAGCAAGAAATAGATGCGTGCAATAAATTGATCATAGATAATAGCATAGGATTTTTTGTACATGTTTTCCCATAGGATGCTGAAATATACATGGACCGAAAGTTCCGAAGAATGCCAATTTAGGTTCATCCCAGCGAAAGCGTTCCTGGTGCAGATGACATCCAAAAAATATGAATCCATGTAGAAGGTGGGAGTATCTCCTTCCTTTGGCACCTGAGCTTGCCTTATGTAGGTGCTCAACTGTTTAGAGATAATGGCATCCCAATTGAAGCCCGCGCCCGAAATGGTGACTGTAAAAGCTAGAGTCATCCAAGCTTCTGAGAACCAGGAGCAATATTTCTCCCCATGCAATCTATAGAGTAGGGCCGTGAGATAAATGTACGGTTCTCTGAGATTGACTGTTGGGTACCATCCAGCAGTCTGGTTCATGAATTTTTTGTCTTCTCTCCACCATGATGCCATGATTTTGCTGGTATCATGCGATGCATAGAAGCTGAAAATGAAATAAGTGCTCAACTTTAGCTGAGATTCCCTAAGCTTGTAGTAACTTTGAACCTCTGAAGGTAGGAAAACCCCGACGCATTTTCCATTAGCATCGTTAATCAAAAAATTTTGGGCACCAACGTGATCAATCAACCACTTCAGGAGCTCAATGCAAGGAAATGTCAGAGACCGAATTGCCACCATGTGCAGATAATCCCTGGGAATATTTGGGAGGACCTTTTCATCAAGCTTCCTTGTATCATGATCATTGTGTGGGGTATATTTGAGGGGTTCCTCTTTCTTGATTTTCTTGAACACTTCTTCCCAGCGAGGAAAAGTTGTCTTGGCTCCAATACTTTCCTCCGTATCTACGAATGTTGGGGGCAGGACAAAGGGTTCCTTGGTGATTATCTTAATGACAGATATCAGCTTGGAAGTGAACTCTAATTTTCTTGCCACTATTGGGGAGAAGCCATCTCCTACTTCTAATTCTTACAGCCTAGGCGCTCTCAGCAATTTCATGGTGGAAGTCTTCTTTGGAGGCATTGTCCCTACAATTAAAACCTCCCTTTAAACACACATATAGTAGAAATGCTGGGTGAGAACATATAAAATGGAGCATAAAACCGTAAGAGGATCCATACATGTGATTCTTGCTAAGATAATTGTTTAATACTCAGTAGACTTTGAATGCTTCCTTCGGATTGTTAGCTTCGCTCTTTTGCCTGTTCTAAATTTCTTGTTGCATAGAATGGGATCATACACAATGACTCAAAAAGGATATAACTGGGAGATACTATCAGTCACATCAATTAGTTAATACGAGTAATGAGTGCAGATTAAAAAATAAACCACTATCAGATCTCTGTAGATAAATCTTTAACTAATTGACAGCGGAGGCTCGGATGGAGATGCATTGTATTGGTAGGTTTAATGGCTCATTTCGATTCATGCATGAATTAGTAACTAATGTGCGATCTATGAATTAACTGATAACTTTAAATATGGCATACTTGACACAGTTAGGGTTTAAACATCTCATCACGTCACATCACTCTGGCGTATATATCAGGGTTGGTGATCGGTGAAAGTTCAAGTACGCAACTTCTCGGTGGGTCTTCATCTTCACGAGCTTTCATCATCACAACGTTTCAGGAGTCGGCGATCGACGATGTCCATTCTCTTTTTGTGCGGTGCTTACTATTATGCTTATCTGCCGAAGTCGAATGAATCGGTCTTCGGCAAGATCCTTCCCGAGGTTTATTCGTTGAAAAAGAAATAATTTCATCGACCGACACTGATGAAGGTCGACACTCGGCTATTTTGACTCCTCAGACGATTTTCGTCATCTTTAACCTTACTGATGCCGAACTTCTGAGGCGAGTCGGGGGAGAAAACTAGGTCACCGATTTCTTGAGTAGTTGTTAATTTCTCTTTTTAGAGTTAAGAAGATTTTTTTTTGTATGTTCAAAGGAACTTTAATCAATTCAAATATGAAACATAAAGAAGAGAGAAAGTATCAGTTTCATACTGAGGCGAAAACAGTCAAATGTAAACTATCCGGTGGTACCCAAAAGGAAATGGTCACCGACCTTTTATGGTGTGTTGAGTTCTCAACAGGTTCCTACTCCTGTTGGTGTAAATTTATGTGCGGATCAGTGTCCTAGGACACATGAAGAGGAGGAGGACATGTCTCGTGTTCCACATGCAAGTGCAATTGGAAGTTTGATGTATGCAATGATCTGTACTAGACTGGAAATTGCACATGCAGTGGGATTTTTGAGAAGGTATATGTCAAAACTAAGGAAGGAGCATTGGACAACTAAAAAAAGGGTTTGCAGGTATTTGCGTGGCACTGCTAGCTATGGATTTTGCTACGAATGAAGACCAAGATTGGACAGAGTGGTGGATATACATGGATTTGTGTATGCATACTAGGCTGCATATCTGGATCATAGGAGATCTACAAGTGGGTATGTATTTAACCTGTTTGGAGGAGCAATAAGTTGGATGAGCATAAGGCAGGCTGTAGTGGCACTTTCAACTACAGAAGATGAAAACATGGAATCCACTCATGCAAGTAAGGAAATAGTATGGTTACAAAGATTATGTTCAGGTATTGGGTTGGTAAAGCAAGCTGTAAGAATATATTGGTTACAAAGATTATGTTCAGGTATTGGGTTGGTAACGCAAGCTGTAAGAATATATTGTGACAGTCAAAGTGCAATTTTTCTAGTAAAGAACCCAACTCATCATTCAAAGACAAAGTATATTGATATTCAATATCACTTTGTGAGAGACATGGTTGAAGAAAAAAAAGTATTATTGATGAAGGTGGACACTTTGAAGAATGTTGTAGATTCATTGAAAAAATCTGTGAGCACTGAGAAGTTCTCTTAGTGTAGAGGATCCATGAGAATTGTTGCCCTGGATTGTTGACTATGTAACCCTATAACCCCCTATGTGCAAAGAAAACAACAAGTGGGAGAATGTTGGGTATGTGTTATATTGTGTGCAAAGAAAAAAACATTATACTTTGAGACCGCATTTTTTCTGCCTTAGGACCGCATTATATTTAGGTGGTTTTTTGGCACATGGTTTCTTTGATGATGTTTTTCTATTTTCGGTTAAGGAATAAGGGCTTTGGAATAATCCAGGTCATTGGGTTAGGGTTTTGGATGCCGCTGGCTCCTATATGTATTTTGTATTGTAAACATTGTAACATAATGAATGAATATAGAATATGTTGGTTTTCCCGGTTTGGGTTTCCATGGGAAAAATCTTGTAATGTTTTTATTTTCCATTGTATATTTTATGTTCTTTTCTGAATATCTGTTTGCAGTAGATATTGTACAAGGTTAGAATTTACATTGAGGAGTGCAAAAGTAATATTTTCCCTATCGTAAAAATTGTGGACCGAAAAATACCCTTCTAGCAGATTTAACCATTTATCTACATCGTCCACATCTATCAGTCCTTCAAATAATGGAATATCAAAATATACCTATAACTTTAAGGGGTTTACATGGCCTCTTGATGAAGATGCTTCTTCTATGGGCAACCACCGAAGGATCTGCACAAAATTGTCTATCATTTCATTTCGTTGTCATGCAAGGGCTTCCTCGAGAAACATTTTAAAAGGATCTCCTGCTCCATCATATTTATTTTAGTCTCCCATGGGTTGTCCTAGAGCAATGGTTCGATTGGTTTGAGCCCCAACTTCTTGCACCCAGATCTTGTTGGGGACATGCATGAAGAAAAATAAATGAAGAGCAGACCGCTCTGATACCACTGATCTAGATTTAGGAGTAGAACGAATTGATTAATAGAATGAATCCAATAAACACAGAGATATGAAGAACAACACAGATATCCAGTGAACAATATCTTCTATTGAATAAATGAAATAGGCTGAAATAGTAAAATTGCAGAACTAAAATACTTGCTCGAATGGTTGTAGCTATCTCTAAGAAGATATATGGCTGCTACATGCATCTGTCTGAGAAGAATGATTACAATGAGGCTCCAGAGGCCTTTTTGATATTACTCATGAATTCCAAGACCCTAGAAATCCAAAAACCTAACAATAGGAAGTGAAACGCCAAAAGTTATGTGGGCCTCTATGGGTAAGTTGGTACCTCAGCTCCCCGAGGTTGTAACTTTTGCATACGACCTCCATTTTAGGTGTGTGATAGCCCGTTGGAAAGGTATTTTAGATAACGACACATTACACCATCAAAATCTAACTATGTCTACAATTTGACTGTGGTGAACCAAAAAAACACTGTTAAAGCCCCCAAAACGACCCTGGAAGTACAACAAGATGTGTTGACATGAAAACATACAAAATAAGCTAGTTGGATTAAGTGGGAGGCCAAAAATATCCACTTGGAAGATGTGTGGGGCTTCATACACCCCCAAAAGTGTATAACCCACCATTACAAAGAAGTTCAGAAGAATGTGTTGAACTAAAACTGTCAAGAGGAGCCAATTGGAATAGGTGGGTGGCCACCAATATCCACCTGGATCAAATGTACCTCAAACATATGTCATATCACTCATGATATGCATCAACCATGTACCAATAGAACCAATATGTGCACCAACAATGTACCTCAACAATTATACCTCAACCAACATGTATCATACATCCAAGATGTGCCTCAAGGCATATACCAAAACTCACAATGTCTTGCCTCAAGAATGTTCCACAATATCACCAAGATGCAACCTCATAACACATAGAACAAAATACCTTTTACATATGTAACTGGCCTGGTGTCTCTTATCTGTATGCATAAAACTGTAGCATTGCCTCAATCCTCAGTATCCTATCACTATCATCCTTTTTCAATTATGTCTTGTCCTTTCCTGACAAAGACTTCATGTTACACAGGGCCTCCCATAACAAGCCCTAGGCAACCCGCGGGGTCCTCACAGGACACCCTATGCCTGACCTTTGAGGGCTAGCCTCATTAGGTTTTTTCAAAAACTCACGCTCTTTGCGTCTTTGAAGTTTCTTCTCTTCTTTCACACTTTCTCTGATGCCTCGGACTTGACCTCAGATTCGCCAATAGACCAAAATATTCTCACAAGATAGATATTCAATATCTGTGTGTGTACTTATGAGAGACTCCTTAAGGTGTATTTATTCTTTTTCTTAGTAACCTTTCTCCTTTATCTTAGGGATTCTAGTACTTTCTTTTTACAACCATTTACCCTTTCAATAATGACTTGTAACCAATTAGGGGCTTATTAACCATTATTTTGGTCTTCCAACTTCACAAGGCCATAAATCCTCAATCATGAGGAACCCCATGGTGTACCACCTATAACTAAAAATGGAATGACAAGTATTATCCATCTATGAGCATCATACATGCATTTATACTATCCTTCATATCCATATTCCTCAACCAACTTCGGGTTCCATAACCACACCTTTGGGGCTCCTTGTAGACTTCTTTGAATGCACCCATCACATATACTGACATCAACCATTCCATAACCACACCTCTAGGGCTCCTTGTAGACTTATTCGAATGACCCATCAAATATGTTGACATCAACCAATGTAGACTTATTCGAATGCACCCATCACATATGATGGCATCAACCATTGTAGACTTATTCGAATGCACCCATCACATCTGTTCACATCAACCATTCTTGTTGACATCAATGTCAACTAACTCACCATCAACATCAACCAAATCCCTAGGTCTTTTGGACTTCTCCAAGGGTTGACATCAATGACAACCAACTTTTCAACAATCTACCCCTTTGGCATTGATGGAAACACTAATGGAATGCATTGATGGAAACACCATGCTCATGTTCTATTTGTGACCATCATTCACCCTATATCTATGCCATTTCTCTTATCTCTCCCCCTTTGAAATCAATGGAAAATAGTGTCTCCTGTTGGGGCTACTCCCCCTGTCTTCATGCATATGTTATTTCTCTTTGTTTCCATGATTTTGTTCTTTATCTCCCCTTTCTACAAAAGGGTAACTCCCCCTGTCGATATGTCTCCCCCGATATGCATGCTACTGATATTCCTTTTTGGTTCTCTTTATCTGATGATTTCTCTTCCCTTGGCTTCTCTGAAAGATGTAGATCATTGTAGGGATACTTATATATGTTTCATTTCCTCTCTTCCAATGTTGCTTATTTTCCATTGGTGTTTCCTTTTGTAATTCATTGACACATATAAAAAGCATTCATTAATTGATTTCTTCATTTACTTGATATGTTTAGTTGACCATACTGTTTAATTATTTTTTTCTGACAATATATCTTATGTTGATGGTTTCTCTTTCATTTTTCTGTTGTGCCTTTCATTTCTTTCCTTTCTGTGATCAACTGATTCCAACTATCAATCCACTGTTATGCATCTTCTTTGACCCATGTATTATGTACCTGCTAAGCATCTCATGAATCTATTTATTTCCATATGTCACAATTGTCCATAACTATGTTACTGGACTTTCCACAATGTTGACCCATCTGTCATTGTACTATTATGAAGGATTCTTTGTTGCAATCGATCATCAGATATTCCTATTTCTCAAATATGTCCATTGATCTACAATACATCCTCGAACATGTAATGAATATCTACCTGAAAAGTGTGTCAATGATATTCCTCTTATATATGCATGTGAACATTGCTTCTCAATTGATCAATCTACCATTTTGTACTTCTGCTATCTTACTACTCTTAATATGTCTCTACAAACACTTCAAATTGCTCGAAGGATAGTTCTTTGATCCGTAGTAGCTACTGCATAGACTCACCCTATTCAATATTCATATTTATTGGTATTATCCAAGCCGAATGGATCAGAACAATAGAGGAATCCACCCTAATGCAAAGTGATCTTCCTCTTTGTATGTAGACTCGTCATATCTTTTGAACTCTGACTTCTTCCTTTTTCCTTGTGGATTCATTATGATATTGCACTACAATTCCTAAGAGTACAATCTCTTGCACCTATTCTTTATTCACCTACTCTTATTCTCTTTCTCACGCTACTGAAAATCCTACAATCTCTGGGACATGTTCTTTATTCACTTGCTCTTCTTTTCTATCTTTTTTTCTCCAAACCTTCATGTATCTGACATCTATGTTTTATTTAATGGAGGGATCTATCATGCTTATACAATTCCAAGCTATGTGACCATAATTGTGGCACTTGTAACATTCAATGTTGTGGGGAGCCACATATGTATTTCTTGTCTGAACATTTCTTCCATATGCTCTGCAATCTACAGCCTTTTGTCCAAAGTTAGTACAAATGAAACAATTACCATAAAAGAAACTTTCATACATGGGAGTGAATGATCTTTTTTGCAGTGCAGTCCTTCTGAATTCATGCTTTGGTCTATCATGATATTCTCTTCTCTTGATTCCTTCATCATGATTGAAGCTTCTTTGTTTCTTGAATGTGGGTGGTATTCTTGAATATGTATCTCTATTATACTCATTCTTATTTGATTCTTGTTGACTGTGATTCCTTCCTTTGAGTACTTCTGCATAACTCTTATCATTTTCCTCTCATTCTTCCTTTCTAGCAACCTGGAGTGCTTATGTTCAACTTTCTTTATTGATGATGTGGATGTTTCTCTCTCTTCAACGTTCTTGCTAAGCTTAACTCTCAATGTGAAAACCTCTTCTTCAAGCTTCTCAACCTCTTCTTCTTTTTCCATCATTTGAATCTTCATTACTTATTTTGTTCTCTTTTCTTCTTCAAGTTTAATTTTCAAGGAGATTGTTTCTTCTTCAAGTATTTTTTCTCATTGACTGAATTCTGCTTCAAGATTTTTTTCCTTAAATTCTTCATTCTGCTCTACTTCCTTTCTTAGTGATGCAATTTCAATTTCTAGACATTACTTTTCTTCCTACTAATTTTTGTGTGTTTCTTCAATCCTTCTGGTTTCTTCTACTTGGACTTCTTTAGAACTTTGAACACGTTCCTTTAGATTGATCAATTATTTCTCAAGTAACTTGCTTTCTTCTCTTTCTTTATTTAGTTCGTCTAAATTACTGATTAGTTCTGCTTCAAGGTCCACTATGCCTTCACAATATTCTTCTTTTGAATCTGTCTAACATGATGAGAATATTTCTTCTTGTTCGGATTGAGCATCTTCGTCATTTTGATTTGTATGCTATGGCTCTATGATAAGATGATATCCCTTAGAGCATACGTTATGTATCTTATCCCAAAGCTCTTTGGCTAATGAACATTTACCCACTTTGTCTTTTGCTAAATCACATAGTCCTTCCAGGATGAAATCCATTGTTATTTTTTTGTTCTTTTTCAATTCCTTCTTGGTTGCAGTCTTTGGAGGTTTCTTTATAGTGGTGTATCATGTAACAACTAAGTGTCAATCATCATATCATTCTACCTATAAAAACATTTTCATTCTTATGCTCCACATTTCATATCTCTGACCATTCTAACCATCAAACTATGGTATTCCATTTCTATACATATTGTTGCTCTCCATGATCTACCTTCTAGTGGTTAAATTGTTTCCTTAATGAACCTTGTCATGATGCCAATTGTTGGAATACTGAGAGAAGGGGTGAATCAATATGAGAACTCTTACCACTTTTAACCACAATATATAAACTTCAACTTTATTAGCAGTATATCATCATTGTATCATTTATGATTGCATTCAATATATCATGAACATATAATCATAAGCAGCATCACATCAACAATATCACATCAAATACATAGTACACCATAATTTACATGGAAACCCAAATGGTAGAAAACCATGGAATGCTTTCTTACATATATCAAGAATTTGATCATAGGAAGCACCAACTTCCAAATTCTCTAGCTACAACTATAAGGAGGCTCTAACCCCCTATTTATAGGCTCCAACTTGAAGGAAGCTACAACTCCCTAAATTCTCTAGCTCCAACCAAAAGGAGGCTACAACCCCCTTATTCTCAGGCTCCAACCTGAAGGAAGTTACAACTCCTTGTGTTCTTCGGCACCAACTGGAAGGAGGCTACAACCCCCTTTCCTTGCCCCTTCCTGCCTCCATGAAATATAAGTGTAGACCAAGTTATCACTACCACAATCACTGCCACTCTCAACCTGTCACTGTCATCTTGTCACTATCACTATCACATCAACATGTCACTATCTTTGATACTCAACATCAATGATACCAGATCCACGATCACCAAGAGAACCTCTCAACTAGATGTTAAACATCACCAAAACATGCCTCTACCAAGCATGTACCGATATCACCAACATATCATCACAAGATATGTGTCTCAACCAT
>JASDQU011403572.1:33112-43125 GCA_032191745.1 Picea mariana
AGCTACAACTATAAGGAGGCTCTAACCCCCTATTTATAGGCTCCAACTTGAAGGAAGCTACAACTCCCTAAATTCTCTAGCTCCAACCAAAAGGAGGCTACAACCCCCTTATTCTCAGGCTCCAACCTGAAGGAAGTTACAACTCCTTGTGTTCTTCGGCACCAACTGGAAGGAGGCTACAACCCCCTTTCCTTGCCCCTTCCTGCCTCCATGAAATATAAGTGTAGACCAAGTTATCACTACCACAATCACTGCCACTCTCAACCTGTCACTGTCATCTTGTCACTATCACTATCACATCAACATGTCACTATCTTTGATACTCAACATCAATGATACCAGATCCACGATCACCAAGAGAACCTCTCAACTAGATGTTAAACATCACCAAAACATGCCTCTACCAAGCATGTACCGATATCACCAACATATCATCACAAGATATGTGTCTCAACCATGTACCAAACTTGTACCATGCATCAATCATGTACCATACCAAACATCAACATGTATCATAAAAAGTGCATCAATCATGCACCAAAACCTGTACCATGTACATCAACATCATACCATGTATCAACAATGTACATCAACAAGTGCATCAACCATGCTCCAAACCTATTCCATATCATGTATCAGTCATGCATAAATCTTGTACCATACCATCAACTATGTACCATATACTATGTGCCTCAACCATATACCATAAGATATCATCAATGAAGTGCTATCGATGGTGTACCTAAACCAAGTACCAACTTCACCAAGAGATGTATCTCATACATGTGATACCATATACCTCAAACAACATGCAAATCATCCATAGATCATGTACCTCAAACATGTGTCATGTCACTCATGATATCCCTCAACCATGTACCAATATAAAAAAAATGTGCACTAGCAATGTAACTCAACAGATATACCTCAACCAGGTTGTATAACACATCCAAGATATTCCTCAAGGCATATATCAAAACTCACAATGTCTTGCCTCAAGCATGTTCCACAACATCGCCAAGATGCAACCTCATAACACATAGAATAACATAACTTTTACATCTGTAACTGGCCTGGTGCCTCTGATCCTGATGCATAGACTTGTAGCATTACCTCAATCCTGAGCAACCTGGCACTAGCATCCTTTTTCACTTCTATCTTTTCCTCACAGGACAAATAGTTCTTGTCATGTGGGGCCTCATGTGACAATCCATAGGAAACTTGCAGAGTCCTCGCGGGACACCCTATGCCTCACCCGTGAGGGCCAGCCTAATTAGGGTTTTTCAGACACTCGTGCTCTTTGCATCTCTGAAACTTCCTCTCTTATTTTGAACTTTTTCCGCTGCCTCAGACTCAACCTCAAATTTTCCAATAGACTAAATTATTAGATCAAAATATTCTCACAAGATAGATATTCGATATGTGTGTGTGTGGTTATGAGAGACTCCTTGAGGTGTATTTATACTTTTTCTTAGTAACCTTTCTCCTCAATCTTAGGGATCCTAGTACTTTCTTGTTACAACCACTTTACCCTTTCAATAATGACTTGTAACCAATTAGTGTATTCTTAACCATTCTTTGGGGCTTCCAACTTCACAAGTCCATAAATCCTCAACCGTGAGGAACCACATGGCGCACCACCTATCACTGAAATGACATGACGAGTACTATCCATCTATGAGTGTCTTACCTACATTTGTACTGTCATTAATTTCTATATTCCTCTACCAACTTTGGGTTCCATAACCACACCTCTAGGGATTTGTTGTGACAAGCACTACAACCCTCCATTTTTTCTTTTGACTCTATCATTTCCCTAAATAATGGAGCCCCTTTATTTTTTGAGCCTAAGAGAAAGCCTCACAAGTCCCTTCTTTATCTAAATATTCTTTTAGTAATTTATGTTTCACTTCGAAAATGAACATGCACTTAATGTTGCAACTAAATTTTAATTGGAAAAGTTACTTTCAAATCCTCTGAGCAATTTGGAGGAGTTACTTCAAACTCCTCCGAGCAGTTCATAGGAGTTACTTCAAATTCCTCCAAGAAATTCAGAGGAGTTACTACTTCAAACTACTCCAAGCAGTTCAGAGGAGTTCCTTTCTTTTTTTCTGATGCACAACATTATCGCTGGAGTTGAGGAAAATGCCTCTCATCATATAAGAGGAGTTACTTCTAAATCCTCCAATATGTTCGAAGGAGTTACCATTAACTCTTTAGAACTGATTCACCAACTTGCTCTTCACTCCTCCGACCTAACCTACCCAGCTACCACATTAAATACCATTAATTAACCATGAGTCTATATAAAATGGAATGGGGTTTGGGTTTAGTATTTTCATTCGAGCGAGGAAAATCCAAGGATACGAGATTCAAGTTGAACATTGTTCAAAACTCTCCTATCCATATCCAACATGTGGCAGCATAGATCGGTAAGGTTACCTCCCTCTCTCCTTTTTCTTTAAATCTAGGGTTGGATATTTTCTTAAGTTTTCTTTCCCCTTTGCCCTAGATCTATATCCCTCTCTTTTTGGTTCTTACTCACTTTTCCATGAACCTACCTCTCACTTCGCCATGACTCTAGCTCTCCCTTTTCCCCCAACCTTATGTTTATTTTGAATCTACTCTTGGTTGTGGGATATACAAACTCGACCTTTTCCCCCTCCCTATTCCGCAACTTCTTCCTAACCCCACTATTAGCAATTTCAAACCCCTCCAAGCCATGAAGGCTTGACCTAAGTGAGCCCTAAATGTTCCCTCCTAATCCAAAAACCTTTATAGTAACTCTTCGAGCATATCATAGAATTTACTTTTAACTTCTCTCATGTGCTCAGATGAGTTGACATCATCTCTTCCGCACACTTTTAGAGTAAATGGAAACAACTCCTTCGATCATATCGGAGGAGTTACTTTTAACTCCTTTGATAGATCGGAGGAGTTCACGGTAAGTGCTTCAATCTCCTCGACATGATGACTAACCCTTTTGAATACATATTAGAGAAGTTGCTAACAACTTCTCCAATATGCTCAGATAAGTTGTTACTAACTTCTCCGATATGTTTGGAGGAGTTTTTGCTAACTCCTCTGATATGCTCAAAGGAGTTGTTACTAACTCCTTCGATTTTCATTAAGGAATTTGTTTTATTATGCTCTGATTTCACTTTTCTAGGATGATACGTCCCAATATTTTCACCCCAAGATCTCACCGAGCATTGTCTACTATTAACCTGACATTTGCGAGAAGCAGCTTGCCATGACTTGTTTTCATTAATTCTTATAATTGTCTAATCATTTAACTATTTTCAAATAACATGCTCTAAATTTATCTGGTCTGCAAATTCATATATGTCACCATGAAATAAGATGGCAATGAAACCAACATAAGATGAGCCATTTGGCAACTCCCAACAGGTAGTAGAGACAGAAAGTGTCGGTACCATATATGATGATACGTCGGGACTTCTAGACAAATATGGAGAAACTTTAAAGTGGGGAGAAGTATATTATATTTTTAATAAATCAAACTTCTCAAAAGAGGAAAAGGAACTAGATGAGCTCCAGGTACTAAGGAACATTAGAAAATTGAGAATTTTCAGAGTGGTAGCACATCCAACAGTTTTCCCTTGTGCAGACGCCATCTCTTCGATTTTGAAAAACGAAAATGTAGATAGTAGGTATGTCTTTAAGGCAAGAAAATAATCGATATCTTCATTCAGGCCCGATGATTTAGCTAAGTGTTACCATATTGAAGCTTGAAACAAAATGCTAGATGGCCAACTCCTTAGTGAGTTGGAGCTCACATTGAAATATGTATTCACCACATGGTATAAAGCAGACAAGTAGTTCAATTATCGTCCCTAGAGTCGATACCCCACAACCAATTTAAGGAGACCCTACCATTATATGGTAGCCATATTGTGCAGGTTCTATGGTGAACCAGATGCAACCCATTTTCCCTTATCATACAAGCACCTAGTTTATTTATGTGCATATGTAGGGGTCTCATTCAACTGGGTAGAATTTTTTTTTGAAAATCTCAAAGATTCCATTTATGCAGTAACACAAGCTCAACCAGGAAGCTTCCTCAGTTTCTATATGTCTTCATATCTTCTAGACATAATGTTTATCACGCACAAGTACCCAAACATGGGATGGAGTTGGTTACCCTCCGACATTGCTATCCACATCTACTAAAAGGTGCTTTGGGAGCACAAATACTGAACAGACTATCAAATGATCTGTGAACACTTCCTTGCCCCATTGTACAAGTTTATTTTTTGCACCTCCCCACCTTGTATGATATACATAGCCATAGCAGTCATAAGAAGGATTGGGGACCGATATTTTGGAGCATGGTATCTATATAAGGATCTATGGTGCAATGAAACCACCCCATCTACTCCTTTGGTTCATTCCTAAAAATCTTGTGCTCTAGGAAGTGGCATATCAAAATATCATACATGGGGCTGGAGTAATGTTATATATATAAAAGAAATAAATTTGGCCTTCACTACCTCTTTACATTGGAAATTATTTCTTTGAAAACACTAAACAAGCCCAAGCAGAAGTAGATGTCTTTCTTTCCTATTATTTTGGAGAGGAAAGATTCAGGAGGCATGGCCCCAAGAACATCATCAAAGAGAACTTACATAGAATGAGACTCACGTACAAATTCACCACTGAGTTTTGGGAGGAAGAGGAAATACATCAAAATGCCAGGACTTATGATCAGATCATTTTCAACAGGCAGGGTCAGCTAAAAGGAAGAATCACATACGAAGAAGTTGCAAGAGAAGAAGTCAGAAAAGATGTAGAGTGAGATGAAGCTGAGAGATATTCCCCCATCTTATTATCAACTCATTCAAGTTTCATAGAAGAGGATGAAGATGCACAAGAAGATAAAAAGAGATGAGGATCAAAGAGCTAGAAGAAAGGCTCCAACAAGTAAATATTGATGAAAGGAGTCTTCTCAACTTTAAGACCAATGCATAAAAAGTGAGGAATGATTTGGAAGGTTCCATCATTGACATGTATTCCAATATACATCTCTTCCAAAATGTGGTTGCAATAGTTATTAGCCAAAACAATCGAATACAAATGAAACTGACACAATACAACACTATACGTGAAGGTATAGTCGATATTGATACCTGGATAGCAGAGAATCTTGATGCACCTCTGGAGCTATATAGACCCTCAAAATCAACAAGAAAAATAGACCTATATGCATTAGATCATTGCCAACAGGTAGGAAAAAAGGAAGACAAAGAAGTAACCAAAGCGATGGTGATATGTTCAAGGACTCACAAAGCTGCCCAAGAGATGATAAGGAATGGGAGTCTCCCAAGACTAGATTATATAGGAAAGAATTTTGTCACATAGGAATTAGTGAATGCAATCCAAGACAACACGAGTCGAAGGAGACAGATAGTAGAAGCAACAACCTTTGTCTCTACTGATGTCATTGACCAAAATCTATTACAGCCGATAAAAATTCACACTATGATACAATATTACATGAAAAGGATGGAAAAGGACGTGGATTCTCTTGACAATAGCATCGCCATGACTGAAGAAACCTTGGAACAACTATCCTACAGAAGAATTGAATCGTTATATAATCAATTGGAGGTTTGGACAACTTATCTTCGAAGAAAAAGTTCATAAGGAAAGGACAACTGGTTGTTTTTCTTTCATCCTTTTCCTACCTACCTCAAATTTCATCCTTTATGCCACTTGCCATGAGAAAAGGGAAGGTGAATAGTTTTGTAACTACCTCTTCAAGAAGAAGGTGAAAATACAACTAGGAGTTACTAGTTTTTGGGTATAAAATATACTAGAGGTTCCTTTGAGATTGACCTTTTTTTTTCAAGCATTGTACATACCCAACTTTTTCGAGAAATTATCTAATGTTAATGAATATTGAGAATCCCTCAGCGCCAACATGCTATATAAGGAATTATGTGTAGAAACCGATTTAAGCTTTGAACTACTTCAAGTTAAGATATTTGTTATTTCTATGGACTGTAAGAATGCTTTATTTGTTGTAGACTAATTATTATACAATATTTTTCATTCTGCAGTTATTGACATTTCTTTGAATATGTCAATGCCTTGATATTTGTGGGTTATTACAGTATACCTTGTTGTAATCTAGACTAATCTAATTATATACCTGTGTATGTTATTGTCTCCAATATTCCTCTTTTCATGCATCTAACTGTATAAAAGTTGTGTAAAGTTTTGGTTGCATTATAACTCACTAGTTACTCTAGTGTGCTCCTAGCTAGGATAGGTTAGCATATATTAGCAATATATTAGTTGTCTTTCCATACATAGTCTTCATCTACATATTTGCATTGCATCCACCCACTTCATTCATACACTGGACCGTAACTGGTACAAAAACCAAAAGACAACAATAAATGGTAGTTAGGCCAAATTCTGGATGGGACTCCTAATCAAAACTATGTATATTCTAATTGGGACCTTATACCGGGGAGTACGCCTTGATGTTGTCACTCAAAGTTGAACCTATCAACAAAATGGACGCTAGAAGAAGGGTAATTTTTTATGGCTTACATACATGAATTAAACAATAACCGAAATCAGTGCTCGATAAGCAATTCCAACTCTCAACCTACCTTATTCCCTCGGGTTGAGTCTAAACAAGAAATTACCTACGAGGAATCAAAGACAAATTTCAGGAGTGCCTCTGGTAGTCCTAAAATACATATTGATACTTGGTTTCACATACCACAAGAAGAGCTCCACGAACCTCGTAGAATTATTCATGCTTACATGAAATTGCTTGGAAAATTACCTACAGCCTCTGAACTCCCTAGGAGAAAAGCAACTTGTGTAGAACATCCTAAAACATATTTTGATTTTTATGTTGAATCTATAGATAACCTTATTGAAAATGCATTACAAGAGGCCTCAGTACCCTTAAGAAGATCTACACATTTACTTATCAAACCTGAAGAAGAATTCAGATGTGAACAATCAGAAATCACCATAGAACAAATAATGGGAGAAAATCACAAAGAAGTTATACCATGATGGAGATCCCAAAGAGTTCTCAATATGGCTAGGGAAATTCATGAAATGGCAAGGAAGTTTGATAAACTCTTACTGAAATTCGACCCAGACAAACCCGGATCCCCAGTAGATCATGTTAATAATTGTTTTTTAGCTATACATCTTCTAGGGGTCAAACATGATGACATAGTATGTAGACTATTTCCTTACACTTTTTCGAGGAAAGCCTCTACTTGGTACTTCAGCCTACCCACCGGACCTATCACAGACTGGGATAGTTTTGAAAGGCTCCTATCACAGACTAGGATAGTTTCGAAAGGCTCTTTATGAGGAAGTTTGGGGAAAGAAAAACAATGTCATCCCTGCATAATGAACTAGGAGCTATCAAAATGGACAAGAGGCAAAGAGTAAAATATTTTAACCAAATATTTCTTAATGTCTTAATTAAATTTCCTCATGAATTCACTCTCGCTCAGTCATTATCCATTGAATATTATACATGTTCATTAACCCCCTCCATAGGGATGTTTGTAAAATGATCTAACAAGAGCACATTAGCATTAAAATTTGATGAGGTTGAGACTATGGAAAGAGAGTTATCTGCATATGACCAACATCCATGTTATGAGGAAACTAAGTCGATTGGGAAGAAACCATCGCTACTAACTAAGCCACCTGACATGGAATCCAAGGTTATCGATAATGTGGTCAAAATGGTTAAGAAGTTATCCAATGAAGTGGTGGATCTTAAAAAGAATGTTGGTGAAGAATCATCGAAGCCACGAAATTTCTGCCCATTTTTTAAGAAACAAGACAACCTACCTTAACCACTTGAACCACCACACTTGGATTTCAACTTGGATAGTTTTAGTAATGATAATTTGTGCTCCTATCATCAAAAAAATCAACTCGAACGAATGTGTCCCCAGTGGGTCAACTCTATGACCTTGGTGATATATTTGCTAGATCAAAAGAGTTTAGATGATGAAATCCATGCTCAAGATCCTTTTTATACTACTGATAAAACCCCCCCAGAATCATATATGCCCTTTTTGGACTGGTGTGTAGAATCAAACAATGAACAAATAGAAGAAATCCTTACTGGAGATACACATGTTGTTAAAGTTGTTTCTCCAAAATGTTATAATTTATGCAGCAAAGGTCCATTGTCTAACCCCCCATATTCCAAAAAAGATAACATTCCCTTTAGAAATATATCACCTCCTCTTGTTCTCCCAAAACAAAGCAACACAGTTCTAGAAAAGACTAATAATAAAACTGGAAAGATTGTTGTATCAAATAAAGATAAACCAAGTGATCCGGATTATATTTGGCACGAAATGAGAGCGGAGATATAATAAAGAAATGTACAAAGATATATCAGATATCAAATAATATAACATATATTTATCATATATATAACCATAAACACAAAGATACAGTAATACACAAATTCTATTAATGAGCGAAATGTACAAAATTGTAGAAATACATAGTGAAAGACTCGCTAGAATGGTGGAAGCTTATCTCTGAGAAGAGATGTGATGGATACTCGCATTAGCAAGAAGATGATTACAATGAGGATCTAAAGGCCTTTTTAACATAAAAAACAAAAAAAACAAAACCCTAACCCCGGAAGATGAAAACCCAACAGTTTTGTGGACCCCATTTTGGGTAGTTTGGTGTATCAACTTCCCAAGGGCGTAACTTTGGCATATGATTTATGTTTGGGGCACAGGATAGCTCATTGGAAAGGTATCATCGAGGAGATTCATTTTGGGGACTCAATGAGAAACTTTATCTATCTTTAAGGTGATCTATCTAGAAAAAACTTCATTTAGGCCCTCAAAATGGCCCCGAAAGTTTAGGAACCGAAAAATTGCTAAAAATAGTAAGTTGCCAGAAAATTGTTTTGAGCTAGTTGGAATAGGTGGGTGGCCACCAATATCCACCTGGATCAATCCTCCCTCCTTAGGAAACAATGGTATCCATTGTGTTGAGTGCCTAGGGGAGATGGAAAAGTGTTTGTTGAATTTGCATCTTGATGAGTTGCTTGCCTTGCTGGAGAAGTTGTGCTGCTTAGCTTTTTAAAGGTTGTCACAAACCTGTGGTTGGAAGGGTTGGAACTTTTTAACCAGTCTAGCTACATGAGATTACTGTGTGTAGAAGGAATCCTTGAACATTGCTTCAATCTTTTTGACCTACTTCTTTTGGACAAAAGGTGCTTGGAATGAGGATGCAGTGGTTTCAGTGTTCTTATGTTCACCTTTCGAATAGACTGCGAAGAAGCCGAATTTTGTACTATGAGATACTACCTTGCGACATTGTTTAGGTGGGACAGTAGTTGGAAGTACCTCTGGTATTCTGTAGAGATGACCCCCCATAATAACAATGGCACTACATGGTCGAGACTCATAGATAGCATGACACTTCCACATATATGGTTGGCCCAAGAAAACATCACATACATCCAATGGGGAAACATCACATAATACCTCAGCCTTGAAGGGATGGATGTCATATGACAATCAAAACTGTTGGCTGACACAAAGATATCATCCTTGGAGAAGCCACTCGATGTTGTATGGTTACAGGTGTGGTGTTGTCGACAATCCCAATTTTTTGATGACCTCTTCTGAGATGAGGTTATTCTGGCTTTTGCTATCAAAAATAAAATGCAGCGGGGTCCCCTTCACCCACATTAGTGAATGAAAAAGGCGCTCCTCCTCTTTAGGATTTGTTGGTTCTTCTGGTTGAATTGTTGTGGTTGTGACAGTAGCAGTGGGATATGCGTTGATGATCTGTCTTTTCCCATTACTTTCTGCATCAAATTCTAAATCAGGTTTCGGCTGTTTGTCTTTGATCTCAGCCACTAATCATTTTTTTGAGTGACATTTGTTGGTTGTGGAGCCTGATTATCTTCCTAATGCAGAAGTAATGGGAAAAGACAGATCATCAACGCATATCCCACT
>JASDQU011403574.1:564-14595 GCA_032191745.1 Picea mariana
ACCCAAGGGGGGGTCCAAAAACCACTCTCCCTCCTCCAAAATTGCCTTCCCCAAAATAACAAAAAAACCATTTTCGCCAGTTTTGACCACATGTTTTTCGATAGTGATTCCGGGCAAACCAGAAGGAATTTTGAAACACCAAGAGGTTTTTTTATCCATAACGGGATGAAGAACAATAAACTCTCTCAATTTTTACATAGGTGTCAGTAGTTGGGAGAATCAAAGCCATCTCTGAGCACCATTTTTCAGGTTTCGATTTTCCCGATTTTGTCATGTTTTTACTGTAACTTTTTTGATGTGCTGGAAATCAATTTGGGAAAATCGAAAGACATTTTTCTCATGATGGAATAATATACAATAAATTCTTTCAGTTTTTGCACAGCTGTCATATTTTGGGAGATATGGATGTCTGAGTTGACTCCTATTTTCAGCAATTCGACCCACCTTTCATGGTAGACAGCTCAAAATTTTCATGGATTTGTTTCTATTTTTGGCCAGGTTGTTGATTTCGACCTCCTGAGCCTAGGGGAGAGTCTGCCCTATATATTTTTATAATTCAAATGTAAAAGGGTGGATCATTTGGAACCTGTGGATGAAAAATTGTTTGTTATTGTAATCATCTCATAGAGCCACAACTCATCAATCCAATTATACGATTGCATCAGTTACAGGATTCATGTGTCAATATTGGTGGTGAAGTGCTTTATGCCATGGTAATTTGTTTCCATTGTGATCATTATGTTTTCATTTTCTAATCATTAAAGGGAATTTAATGAACAAAATTTGTCTGCTGCACTTTGTTTCTAGTCTTTTGATGATATATATGTTCTTCATATGAAGTTAAGTAAATAAATTCTTGATTTCTTCTTTGTTCAATGGACCCTCACATATCTTTCTGTCTTTTCATCTCATTTGATCTTAAAAGAATCCAACAAGAATTCCTACCTTTCCCTGTAAGGTTATCTGTATAACCGACCATTGATTGAATTTGGCCTCTTTGACTCCATTGCCCAATGGCCTTTCCTTCTTGTTCCAACCAACAAAATAAAACCAAACCCTGTACTATCATAACTAGCCTAAGATTCCCAACAAACAAAGATAGATAAGACAGAGAGATCCCTGTCTGAGTCTTGGAGGGCTATATCTAGGAATCCAAGTGGTTTGATGTTATCTCAGTGATTGCCTCCATAGCCTTGGGAAAATTACAGAGTGCTAACAGAGTGGTGACCATACTGGGGAATGTTCCTCAGAAAAGTGTATCAAGTTCCAGATTTTATTATTGATGGTGGATAGTGATCAGGCACAAGAAGGATGAATCATCCACCTGGTGACTCAAATCATCTCCAGATAAGTTCCAATTCAAATACTCCACTAGAGGAAGAACCTAAAACAATGACAAGGCAATCTAAAAAATATCAAGTATGCAAGTTGGAGTTTCATCCAGGACATAATAGGTTTTATTTTTAATTATTTCCTCTTTTTTTGTGAATTTGGCCAAGACCATATTGTTGAAACTCATGTTGATCAAATTCTAACTGAGGAGCCTCAAGATATCAAGCCTATTGTTACAACCCATGTACATACACCTACACCTGTAAATATTCCAGATAGATATAAGCCTCTTATCTTACCCCCTATACTCCATAATTTCCCTGCCAATTATTACAAACATCTTCCCAAATTTTATGGAGAACATGGTAATATCACATCTGAAAAACACATATAAGGTTTTGAAAATTATCTTGACCTTTTTGAGGTTGAGGAAGATGATGTCTGCATTAGGATTTTTTCTTTATCTTTGCAAGGTAGAGATAAGGAATGGTTCAAAATTTTGTCGGCTGCAAGCATTCCCAATCATCAGTAGTTTGTAAAAATCTTCCTTAATAAATGGGAGAACAAGAGAAATATTTTCCTCATTCTAGAAGAGTATGATCTTTTGAAAAGACAGCTAGGAGAAACAGTGCAGAAATTTTTAGCCAGATTCAATCAAGTTTACAATTCCATGCCTAATGATATAAGACAACCTCCCGGTTTATCTCTTTTACTCTACCCACATGTCTTTGATCCGGAGATGGTATTTTGATGCAGGAGCATCCCTCACGCCAAGTGAGCCAGTGTGGAAGACAAAGGACATCTAGGATGGACCCAACCAAATTTTTGAATTTTCCCTTGAAGTTGATGCGCCAAATATAAATGAGATCATTTAATGAAGGCGCCTTGGTATAATGTAATCAGACCTTGAGCGCCCCGCTCTCGTCTGAAGTAGATAGAGGCATTTATGTTGAGATGAAATAGGTAGATAGAATTTAATATTAGATTAGACAGTTTTAGAAAGAAAGAGGGAAACGAGATATAGACACCCCCATTGTGCATTGTAACATAATTCTGAGCATTGAGACGAGAAGCAGAGAGCTGTGCAGAAACATCCATGTATAGTTATTTGGATTAATAGAAGAGTTTAATTCAAATTCATGGAGTTGTGTTTATTCTCTGTGTATGTGTGTTGAATGATATGCTCATGAGTATTTACTTCCTGTTATGCATTTGTTGTTATGCTGTGTATATGGTTTCCTGTGTTGAGATTGAAGTCTGAAAGGAAGTAGAAGAAATGATTTTCAATTGTTTCTCTATCTGAGCAAGGATTCCTGCAAGGAGTGTAGTTGAAGTCGTCCGCAAGGAGTGCGTTGACAGAAGGCTCAGATAGTTTAACTCTTGTTCTCAGAAGTGAAAATGGGTTATACGAGACGTGCAAGGAGTGCGCAGGCCAAGGAGAGTCTCAGTTGTGAATCTGAGTGAAGTATTGGAGGACTGCTGCTGCAGGTGTGCGCAGAGTCGAAAGAACTCAACACTTGGAGGTGTTTGAGAATTGCCACAAGGAGTGCGTGCAAGGACCCTCTTTGAGGTTGAAAGTGTGAGGAAGCTCAGGAGGGATAAGGCTTTCAAGCTCGTCGAAGAGAAGCACTGGAAGTTTGTGCCGTGGAGTGTTTGAACAGGGACTGCAGAGTTACGCGCAGGAGGACCAGTTTTCACAGAGGAATACTGGGTTCACCCATAGAAAACATCCAAGAGGAAGAGATCAACGGTTAGGATCTTGTGGAGAAGATTTTCAAAATCCCGCCAGCCATTGGATCTACCAAAGAAGCGAGGAGGTTACGGCCGCATTCGGAGTTCAAGCTCTAGGGGTCGTGAGCCGTTGGATCGTTGATCAGTTACCCATCAGCCGTCTGGTCTGACAGGAGCTGCACAGGTTTTAAACCCTCGTGGGCAGAGTAAGAACCCCAAGAGGCGTCGAGGTATCGAGCCATCAGGGTTCAGGAAATTGGGATTCATGAGAGTAGAAGATCGGGAACTTCCATAGAGAAAATCCCAGGAAGATCAGGACCGTCCATTGGTGGAGACGCGTGGCGGATATCGAGGCGTCGGGAGTCGGGAAATCAAAGTTCCTGAGGTCATGAGAGTCGGGACATCAGAAGTCTTGAAATCCCAACGAGTTCAGAGCTGTCCATCTGTTGGGACAGGTGGCAGGGACCAAGAGTCCATCGGCATTCCGGAGATTCAGAAGACAAGAATCCGTGACTAGTTGAATCCCGAAACGGTGAAAGGATCACAGCCGTAGGATCTCAGGGAGGACACGTGTCGTGTCGTCATATAGATCGGGAATTTGGCCATCGGAGTTCAGGTAAGTGAGAGTTCATGGTTTTGTAAAGTGACGAAACCCGAGGTTGACCTGAACCGTCCATCACTTGGGACGCGTGTCAGAAATTAGAAGAGATTCGGGGATCAGTGTATCGAAGATCCTGAGGATAGGATACTCTCGCAACTTGGAATCACAAAACGCGATATCCCGACAGGCTAAGGAAATAGTGTGGGGTCACAGCGGAGTTGGTGACGTGGACAGGTGGTAGCAATAAGAGTCATCGTGAAAAGTCCCGACAAGGAGACCGTCTATTGGTGTTTGGTTCATCGGGATATCGGGGATCCTAGTGACAAAGTGTTTGTGCATTTTGGAATCACGAAGTCTGAAACCCCGACAGGGAGGAAGGTGCCACCGTAGGGCCAGCTGTCAGTAAACCGGAGAGTCGGGATTCGAGGAATCGAGAATCCCGCGGGCAAGTGGTTTTCAGCATTGGAAACCCCGTAGCCCCGACGAGGGACAAGACTACAGTCACAGAGACAATGGTCATATGGGCGAGGAGCCTAACCAGGAGAGCTAGTGTGCAAAGAGCGCGTCGGGATTCGAGGGATCGCGAATCCTGGGGACGGGTGTATTTTGACATCAAAAAGTCCAAAACCCCAATGGGAATATGACTGCGGTCATATAAGAGGAGGTCGCGTGGACTAAACTCGGGGCTTGAGGTCTAAGGCAATAGAGGATCATATTGGTGATCGGGGATCGGTAAAACAAGTTGTTTGGACATTTCAAGTGCCAAAATTCCGATAGGAGGAACCCCGATAACAAAGTAAAAGGCCAGCATTGATTTCTCGATAGAAGAAGGGGAGATCCCATGAGAGAGTGTTGTGGGTGAAAATTTCCCGATAGGGAAATAGAAGAACTTTTCAGTTCTTCGGGCCGAGGAAGGAAGAAAGATCTTGTGAGCAGACGTGCTAAGCTTGGCGCGCCTACGTCAAGTGGTATCAGAGCTTAGAAAAGCTTCTTTTCTTTCTGTAGCAGAGAAAAAGGAGAATTCACCATGCCACCAAGGAGAAGGGATAGACAATCACCCGATCCCGAGGAGGAAAGGGAAGAGCCCAAAGGTAGGGGTAGGCAAGTGCAGAATCCAGAAGTGGATAGAGAACTGCATAACTTATGTGCTATGATTGTGGACATGGATATAAGACAAAGGCGCAGAGCTGATGTAGGAGACATCAGTGAGTCCAAAAATGAAGATGATGCTGGACATGGAAAAGAAGAAATCCCAGCGGAAGATGCAGCAAATGAGCGCTTACTTAAAGATGTTTCAAGAATGGGTGCAAAGGTGAAAATGGACATTCCAGTTTATGAGGGAAATATGGATGTAGAAGAGCTTCTAGACTGGATTAGAGATCTAGACACTTACTTCGACTATGAAAATGTCGAAGAGGACAAGAAGGTCAGACATGCCATCACGAGATTAAAAGGACATGCAACCTTATGGTGGGATGAACTACAAGCTGACAGGCATTGCCAAGGCAAACAAAAAATTAAGAGATGGGACAAGATGATTGCAAAGATGAAGGCAAAATTCATTCCCAGGGACTATCAAATTTCTCTGTTCAGGAGGATGCAGAACCTGAGACAGAAACTGATGTCAGTGAAGGAATATACTGAAGAGTTTTACAAGTTGAATATCAGAGTAGGTCATCGCGAAAGCAATGACGAGAAAGTGGTCAGGTATATGAATGGCCTGAGATATGAGATTTCGGATGAAATGAGTATGGCAACCATCCGAACGGTAGAAGATGCTTATCAAATGGCTTTAAAGGCGGAAGAGAAGCTGAGCCAAAATCAAAGTCAAAGAGGTCGAGGCAGAAGTCATCCCAGAGGCAAAGCAGTTGCCCAGAAAAGAACCCAGAAGCCTAGGGACGACTGGAAGAAACCTCAGACTCGGACAGAGAGAGGTGGAATTTCACAGCGAGGGCAATACGTTGAGAAAAGAGAATAGCATACTGATCAGAGAGGAGGATATGCTGATAATAATAGGTTTCCTCGTACCAGAGGTAGAGGAAGAGGAAGAGGTGGAGTAATCACATGCTTCACATGTGTAAAGAATGGGCACAAGTCATTCGAGTGTCCAGAGAAAAAGAAAGATGGAGGAGAAACTCACATCATTGAAGCACAGAGGCGAGATGTTGAGGCAGAAGATGTTGAAGGTGGAAGATCGTTGATGATGCAAAAATTCCTTTTGACACCAGAGAAAGAAGTGGAAGGTTCAGTCCAAAGGACCAGACTTTTCAGAACAGCTTGCAAGACCAAGGGTTGGGCATGCCAGGTCATTGTGGACAGTGGTAGCACTGATAATCTCATTTCAACCGAGACAGTAGAAAGACTGGAGCTAGAGATGACTGATCATCCAAATCCATATAAAGTTTCCTGGCTACAAAAGGGACATTAGGTAAATGTCACCAAACAATGCTTAGTTGAATTTAATATAGGAGGATATAATGATAAGATATTATGTGATGTTATTCCTATGGATGTTTGTCATCTATTGCTGGGTAGACCGTGGCAATATGATAGAAATGTGATTCATGATGGGAGGATGAACACATACACCCTGGAGAAGAATGGGAGGAAACACATGTTGCTTCCAATCAAGGATAAAGAAGTAAAACCGGAAGTAAGTAACACAGTACTTCTCATGAGTGGGAAGGAGTTCCTTACCGAAGTTAAGAAGAAGGAGGATCCACAGTTCATTGTGGTTACAAAACCGAAGATTGTTCTGACTAGCACAAGAGTGGACGATTTGCCAGGAGAAGTTAAGGAACTACTAGAGGAATTCACTGACATGGTAGTGGATGAACTACCTCGTTCGTTGCCACCGATCAGAAGTGTGAGTCATCATATCGATCTCATACCCAGAGCCAGTTTGCCGAACAAAGCCACATACAGATTGACGTTGCAAGAGAATGAGGAGGTCAAAAGACAAGTCTAGGAGTTGTTGGACCAAGGTTTGGTTAGGGAAAGCTTGAGTCCGTGTGTTGTTCCGACGGTACTCAGTCTGAAGAAAGACAGAGGATGGAGGATGTGCACTGATTCAAGAACCATTAACAAGATAACCATCAGGTACAGGTTTCCTTTGCCGAGGATGGATGATTTGATGGATTTCTTAAGTGGAGCAAAATTTTTTTCAAAGATATATTTGAAGAGTGGATATCACCAGATTCGCATGAGAGAAGGTGATGAATGGAAAAAAGCATTCAAGACAAACGAAGGTTTGTATGAATGGCTTGTTATGCCGTTTGGCTTAAAAAATGCGCCAAGTACCTTTATGAGGTTGATGAATGAAGTCCTGAAGGATTTCATCGGAAAATTTGTTATCATATATCTGGATAATATACTGATTTTCAGTAAAACAGAAGTTGAACATCTGAAGCATTTAGCCATTGTGATGAAGAGATTACAGCAAGAGAAGTTGTTGATAAACATAAAGAAGTCCTCATTCATGAAGACATAACTCATTTATTTGGGATCTGTTATTTCGGCAAATGAGTTGAGGATGGATCCAGATAAGGTAGAGGTAATCAAGAATTCGCCATCACTGAGGAACATATTTGAGGTGAGAAGTTTTCAAGGATTGGCTAGTTTCTACCGAAAATTCATTAGGGATTTCAGTGGAATTAGTGCAGCAATGATGGACACAATGAAGAAAAGACATAAATATTTTCACTGGACAGAAGAGGCTGAGAAGAGTTTCAATTTGTTGAAACGGAAGATTACGGAACAACCAATTCTGGTGTTACCGGATTTTCAAAAGACATTTCAGGTAAAATGTGATGCAAGCAGGTTTGCAATAGGAGCAGTCTTAAGTCAAGACGATAGGCCAATTACATATTTCAGCGAGAAGCTGAATGAAGCGAAGGTGAAGTATTCCACCTATGACAAGGAATTTTATGCCATCATCCAGGCATTGAATAAATGGAGGCACTATTTGATTTCGAAGGAATTTGTTTTATATACTGATAACCATGCATTGCAGTTTGTGACTCAACAGGAGAAGTTAAATCAGAGGCATGTTAAATGGGTTGAATACATGCAGAATTTCACTTTTGTGATAAAACATATTTCTAGTACTGCTAACAAAGTTGTTGATGCTTTGAGCAGGAAGTGTTTGTTGTTGCAGGAGTTCAAAGTCAAGATGTTAGGTTTTGATGATCTCAGAGAAATGTACGCAAATGATCCAGACTTTAGGGAAGTGTATGAAGCAGCTGAGAATCCAGTTCTCAGAGATAGCAGCCAGTGGGCCGAGTACATGATCCAGGAAGGATTGTTGTTCAGAGGCAATTATATGTGTATCCCAAATTGTTCCATGAGGGAGAATCTGCTGAAGGAGAAACACAACGGAGGATTGGCCGGACACTTCGGTCATGATAAGACATTCGCAAAGCTGAGTGAGTCATACTTTTGGCCAGGGATGTGAGTAGAGGTCAAGAGGTTTGTAGACAGATGCAGAATTTGCCAGCATTCAAAGGGAAGGAAGTAGAATGCGGGTTTTTATCAACCATTGCCCATACCTGAGAGGCCGTGGGATGAAATTAGCATGTATTTCATATTGGGATTTCCAAGGACGCAAAGAGGATTTGATTCGATCTTGGTGGTAGTGGATAGATTTTCCAAGATGGCACATTTTATCCCATGTCAGAAAACCAGTGACGCGACGCACATCGCGAATCTATTTTTCAAAGAAGTTGTTCGACTTCACGGCTTACCAAGGAGTATTGTTTCGGACAGAGATACAAAGTTCTTAGGGAACTTTTGGAGGACATTATGGAAGAAGCTGGGGACTAAATTGTTGATTAGTTCGGCTTATCATCCTCAAATGGATGGACAAACGGAAGTGGTGAACAAAAGTCTGGGAGACTTACTGAGGAGCCTAGTGGCGGAGCACCACAGCAGTTGGGACAATACATTGCCGCAGGCAGAGTTTGTGTATAACGACTCAATGAACAGGAGTATAGGCCAGAGTCCATTCTAGATTGTATATGGAATGCAGCCGAGAGGAGTTTTATAATTGAGAGATTCGAAACAGACTGCTACTAGGAGCGCTAGTGCAGAAGAATTCGCGGAGGTGATGAAATAACTTCACAACCGGGTGAAGGAGCGACTGCAGAATTCAAGTCAGGAGTATAAGCGGAGAGTAGATTAGCACCGAAGACAACTTCAATTTGAGGTTGGTGACTTGATTCTAGCGCACTTGAGAAGAGAAAGGTTCCCGAGAGGAACATACAATAAATTAAATATGAAGAAAACTGGACCATGCAAGGTCTTGAATAAAATTGGAGAGAATGCTTATGAGATTGAATTACCCGATGGGATCGGAATTTCTCCAATATTCAATGTCTCAGATTTATACCCATACAAAGCTGGGGAAGCAGGAACAAGTGATGAATAGTTAGGGGTTCAGCGGAAGAAGCAGATGCCAGTTGCAGAGAAGCCACAGATGGAGCAGATACTGGATAAACGAGTGGGTAAGAAGACCAGAAGGAAAGAATACTTCGAATATTTGGTCAAGTGGAAAGGCCATCTAGTTGAAGATGCCAGCTGGGAAAATGAAGCAGAGATTCTGAAGCATGGACAGACCATGCAGAAGCTCATGGACAGGAGCCCATGAAAGTCTTCAAGTGAGGGAGTATGATGCAGGAGCATACCTCATGCCAAGCGAGCCAGTGCGGAAGACAAAGGACAGTTGGGACGGACCCAGCCAAATTTTTGAATTTTCCCTTGAAGTTGATGTGCCAAATATAAATGAGATCCTTTAATGAAGGCGCCTTGGTATAATGTAATCAGACCTTGAGTGCCCCGCTCTCGTCTGAAGTAGATAGAGGCATTTATGTTGAGATGAAATAGGTAGATAGAATTTAATATTAGATTAGACAGTTTTAGAAAGAAAGATGGAAACGGGATATAGAAACCCTCACTGTGCATTGTAACATAATTTTGAGAATTGAGAAGAGAAGAAGAGAGCTGTGCAGAAACACCCATGTATAGTTATTTGGATTAATAGAAGAGTTTGATTCAAATTCATGGAGTTGTGTTTGTTCTCTGTGTATGTGTGTTGAATGATATGCTCATGAGTATTTACTTCCTGTTATGCATTTGTTGTTATGCTGTGTATATGGTTTCGTGTGTTGAGATTGAAGTCTGAAAGGAAGTAGAAGAAATGAGTTTCAATTGTTTCTCTATCTGAGCAAGGATTCCTGTAAGGAGTGTAGTTGAAGTCATCCGCAAGGAGTGCGTTGACAGAAGGCTCAGATAGTTTAACTCTTGTTCTCAGAAGTGAAATTGGGTTATATGAGCCGTGCAAGGAGTGCGCAGGCCAAGGAGAGTCTTAGTTGTGAATCTGAGCGAAGTATTGGAGGACTGTTGCTGCAGGCGTGCGCAGAGTCGAAAGAACTCAACACTTGGAGGTGTTTGAGAATTTCCGCAAGGAGTGCGTGCAAGGACCCTCTTTGAGGTTGAAAGTGTGAGGAAGCTCAGGAGGGATAAGTCTTTCAAGCTCGTCGAAGAGAAGCACTGGAAGTTTGTGCCGTGAAGTGTTTGAACAGGCACTGCAGAGTTATGCGCAGGAGGACCAGTTTTCACAAAGGAATACTGGGTTCACCCGTAGAAAACATCCAAGAGGAAGAGATCGACGGTTAGGATCATATGGAGAAGATTTGCAAAATCCTGCCAAATGTTGGATCTACCAAAGAAGCGAGGAGGTTATGGCCGCGTTCGGAGTTCAAGCTCTAGGGGTCGTGAGCCATTGGATCATTGATCATTTACCCATCAGTCGTCTGGTCTGACAGGAGCTGCACAAGGTTTAAACCCTCATGGGCAGAGTAAGAACCCCAAGAGGCGTTGGGGTATCAAGCCGTCGGGGTTCGAGAAATTAGGATTCACGAGAGTAGAAGATCGAGAACTTCCATAGAGAAAATCCCAGGAAGATCGAGACTGTCCATTGGTGGAGACGCGTGGCGGATATCGAGGCATTGGGAGTCAGGAAATCGAATTTCCTGAGGTCGTGAGAGTCAGGACATCAGAAGTCTCAAAATCCCAATGAGTTCAGAGCCGTCCATCTGTTGGGACAGGTGGTAGGGACCGAGAGTCCATCGGCATTCCGGAGATTCAGAAGACAAGAATCCGTGACTAGTTGAATCCCAAAAGGGCAAAAGGATCACAACCGTAGGATCTCAGGGAGGACACGTGTCATGTGGTCATATAGATCAGGAATGTGATCATCGAAGTTTAGGTAAGTGAGAGTTCATGGTTTTGTAAAGTGACGAAACCCGAGGTTGACCTGAACCATCCATCACTTGGGACATGTGTTAGAAATCCGAAGAGAGTCGGGGATCGATGTATCGGAGATCCTGAGGACAGGATACTCTCGCAACTTGGAATCGGGAAACGTGATATCCCGATAGGCTAAGGAAATAGTGTGGGGCCGCAGCGGAGTCGGTGATGTGGACAGGTGGCAGCAATAAGATTCATCGAGAAAAGTCCCAACAAGGAGACCATCTATCGGTGTTTGGTTCATCAGGATATCGAGGATCCTGGTGACAAATTGTTTGTGCATTTTGGAATCATGAAGTCCGAAACCCCGACAGGGAGGAAGGTGCCACCATAGGGCCAGCTGTCAGTAAACCGGAGAGTCGGGATTCGAGGAATCAGGAATCCCGCAGGCAAGTGGTTTTCAGCATTGGAAACCTCATAGCCCCGACGAGGGACAAGACTGTGGTCACGGTGACAACGGTCATATGGGCCAGGAGCCTAGCCAGGAGAGATAGCATGCAAAGAGCGCATCAGGATTCAAGGGATCACGAATCATGGGGACGGGTGTATTTTGACATTGGAAAGTCTGAAACCCCAATGGGAATATGACTGTGGTCATATAAGAGGAGGTCGCATGGACTAAATGTGGGGCCTGAGGGCTAAGGCAACAGAGGAGCATATCAGTGATCGGGGATTGGTAAAACAAGTTGGTTGGACATTTCAAGTGCCAAAATTCTGATAGGAGGAACCCTGATAACAAAGTAAAAGGCCAACATTGATTTCCCGATAGAAGAAGGGGAGATCAAGTGAGAGAGTGTTGTGGGTGAAAATTTCCCAATAGGGAAATAGAAGAAATTTTCAGTTCTTTGGGCCAAGGAAGGAAGAAAGATCCTATGAGCGGACGTGCCAAGCTTGGCACACCTGCATCACATTTCAAATAAGAGAAAGGAACACTACTACACTCAAGGAGATGCAGGACAATGCAATTGGTGTTGAAGCTAATTTATTGATCAAAAGGTCAAAGATCAAGGAAAAAGAAAGGGAGAAAATAGAAAAGAACCAGTTGAAATCTTTAGAAGCTAAACTGGACATTCTGGCCAACACAATGAAAGAAATGATGCAAAAATTCATCATGGGAAATGAACTTGTTGTTCAAGGGCATCATGTTCCATTGGTTACAAAGAAAGAAAGGGTCACTATTCCCAAACACTTTGTAGCTCACCCTTGGTATCATGGATTGGAAAATGATCATTTCATGTATTCAATTCACAACATAGTCAAAGATGAAACTCCAACTCATCTTGTAGAAGATAAATCAGTGGATATGATGTGTATGTTTGATGACATTTCCTTCATGGGCGATCTACCTAAGTATGATAACTATGATGAGGATTACACCAAGGTGAATTTTTCAAAACCATCAGCAGCATATTGTTGGGAGGAAGAAGAGCAATTTCAATTCAAACATGGCAGTCGGCCTGTGCATAGCAATTATGACAGCAATGAGAAAAATGAATAAAATCTCAGAGTAAGTGAAAGATATATGTCTTTATGTTTCTCTTCATTTCAAATTCTAAGAGAAAATTATATACAATGTGTTGATAGTAAAGATGAAGAATGCTCTGATCGCTCAGTTGAAGATGTCATTGATGATATGGAAGTTGTTCTAGACCCAAAATTGCAGCCCTTGACCTACATTGATTTTCAAATTCGAGATGAAAGCTTAGAGCCTGAGACAAAATATGAATTAATGCATTATAACTCTATACAATTAACCTTCAATTCATTTCAATTTTTGAAGAAATTTTTTAATCATGTCATGGATGATAAGCACACAAAAAATCAGAAATTTGTATTGGAACCAATGAAGCAGTCCTCTCAATTTCTACAGGATTCAATATATGATGTGTTGGATGAATTGTGTTGTCAAAGTCATGGTTTATTGGCCACTTATGATATTAAAAGAAGGTATGATCAAGACATGATTAGGCAATCAATTGCATGGTCTATTTTAGAAGAAGTCTCATTTCAATGTTCAGCAGAAAATTTGCAGCCATATCAGGAATTGTATAATGATGTAAAAATCATATGTGTCATACCCAATTATGACCATAAATTTTTTGAAAGCCCAGAAATAGGTCATGTCTTTCCTGATCCCATAGAAGACTACATGGAAGATTTTTTCAGCATAAAATATCAATCATGTTTTCAACAGTGGCCATTAACTTTGTAGTTTTGACTCTGTGGACAAAGGGTCAAGTTGTCCTTTTGTTTGTACTGACAAGAAGTCAATAAATCCACTTGTTTCAGTAGCTAGTTGACTGGCTTCATTGGAATTTTTGTATCATTTCATTCAACATGATTTTTGTAGGGTAGGTAGAAGTTTGAATAAGCTCAGTAATTTGAGCATTTATTTCAACAATGTGTGGTTTCCAGTAGAATTTGCAGTTGATATTGTATAGTTCATTTTTCAAGTTTAATTTGAGTCAATTCGAAGATTGTAGCTGCAGTGACTCCATGGCTAATGGATAAGGAACTGGTCTATGTGTTCATAGTTCTATGGTCCTTGTCACCTCTCGAAAGAGCTGCTATCCCTAGGTGGAGCTTATGTTGGGATCCTATAATCATAGGTAACTTGATTCTTCAATTGTCCATTTGGCATTGCTCTCGTAATGAATACATATGGTTTTTTGGGCTCGGTTGATTTCAATTCTCCCTTCATCCATTTCTCCTTATCCTTCATCACCTTGCCACAACCTTCATTCCCTCACCCTCATTTTCTCCACATCTCCACCAATTTCATCCCTACATGAATAAACAAGCTTCAGATAAAAACATTAGGTTAATAATAAATGGTTAGTGACATTTTTAATACTAATTAGCATAATAATTTTAATTTAATTAAATTAGTGTATTTAGATTAATAAAACTAGGTTAGGCTTGTTAGTAATAAATTAATTACTAATTAATTAATAATTAATTGAAAACCTGAGCTTGAAACTAATTAACAATAATTAATTAAATAATTAGGTTAGTTTGTTTAAATTAACAATTAGGGTAGTGTATTAGAATTAAATATTAAA
>JASDQU011403574.1:80128-91024 GCA_032191745.1 Picea mariana
CATAATCCATAAGTGATAACCAAAATCATTAACACTGTATCCAATAAAGGTACACTTCTTGGATTTTGCCTCAAGCTTTGTTCTATTTTATTTATCAATATGGACAAATGATTCACAACCAAAAGTCTTCAAAAAAGAATAGTTTACCTTTTTACCTGTCCATGCCTCCTCTGGAATTTTACCATCCAAAGAGCTTGAAGGTCCTCTGTTTATTAAGTAAACAACAATATCTACAACATCTTCCCAGAACTGTAAGGGAAAACCAGCATGTAATCTCATACTCCTTGCACACTCCATGATTTTCCTATTCATCCTTTTTGACACACCATTTTCTTATGGTGTTCCTGGAACTGTCTTCTCTCTGCGAAATCCATGGTATGAATAGTAATCTTCAAAATCCTTGTTACAATATTCACCTTCATTGTCTGATCTGAGACACTTCAACCTTTTTCCTGTCTCATTCTCAACCAAATATTTTCATTTCTTAAAAGTATCAAAAACATCATATTTTTGTCAAATGCAATAAACACAAGTTTTTCCAGTTGGGTCATCAATAAAAGTAACATAATAATGAGAGCCACCAAGAGATGATACATGAGATGGTCCCCATACATCTTTCACTCTTCTTTTCTTTTCCGGCTTTGAGAAATATGACTCTCTTATGTTTTCATAAACACAATGCTCACAGAAATCCAAATCATTTGTTTAAGATCTGACAACAAATTTATTTTGTGAAGTATTTGCATCCCCTTCTTACTCATGTGTCCAAGCCTATGATTCCACAGTGTTGTATCCACTCATGTAGAAGCTAAAGAGATAGAAGAGTCAGTATTTCCAGTACATAAATACAATGTACCTACCTTTATCACTAATGATCCTTTGGTGACCTTCCACACCTTATCTATAAATATGGATATACAACCTTCACTTTCCAACTACTCTCTTGAAATTGGATTTTTCCTTAGATATAGAACATGTCTTACCTATTTCAACAACTAATGGTTTCCATTCCTTTGCATTATTTTTACCTTTCCCATTCCAACAATTTTGCATGGTGCATCATCACCCAAAGGAACCTATCCAAAATCACCTTGAACATAATATAGAAAATGTTTCCTATGGGGTGTGGCATGAAATGAATCCCCTGAATCTAATACCCAAGACTCAGAAATATTATCTACAGAAAGAATCAAAGCATATTGTAATACATCACCTATTACATTTGCTTCCTAGTTTGTCTCATGTTGTCCATCTCTTTGTTTCTTTGGGGTTTCTATAGTCTTTCTTCAGATGTCCTTTCTTTCCACAATTACATCACTCTATCTTTCCAAGTCTAGATTTGGATCTTCCCTTCCTAGAATTCCCACAGATCCTTGATCCCTTTCCTCTCCTTTTTTCTTCCCCTATTCTCCACATTTAACGCATTACCTGATGTCTCACATGTTCTTTTCCATCACATTTCCTCGCTAAGGGTAACACCAACAACAACATCAAATTTTAGAGTGTTTTAACCAAAGACAGAGTTACTTACAGCCATGACCAAGCCATTCCATCTCTAGCAATGAGCACAATATTAAAAGAGCCTTGGCCTCATCATCAAAGTCCACTTTTACATAACTTAGTTGATTAGTAACCATATTAAATTCATTTAAATGATCTGCAACAGACCCACCTTCTGACATTTTCATATTAAATAATATCTTCATTAGAAATACCTTATTGGATGTCGAGGGTTTTTCATATAGTTTATCCAATTCATCCATCATCTCATTCATTGTCTTTTCTTTCGAAATATTGAAAGCCACCAACGTTTCCAGGCTCATCCATATCGTTCCTAGTGCCTTTTTGTCAAGAACCTCTCATTCTTCATCCTTCATGGTCATCATATTCTTTGCTATTCCACCCAATGGTAGGAATAGATCCTTCTGATATAAATAATCTTCCATGGCATCTTCCATAACTGGTAGTTTTGGTCGTTAAATTTCTTGACCCTAAACTTTTCATCTTTCGCCATTGCTCCCACTCGAACCAGGAACCCTCTTTTCTTGTGAGTTACCTTTCTCTATGATACCAATTGTTAGAAAGAACAGGATCGCGGAGCAATAAAATAAAATAAAACTGCAGAAATAAAACACAGAAGATACACAATACAATAGAGACATAGATATATGTGGTTCACCCAGTGTGGGCTACATCCACCAGAGAAATTTCCAGGTCCTTTCTTTTTTATTATCCAGCAAATGAAGGGTTACAACCTACAACACACCCGATGTAGCTTCCTCTTCTTTCTCTCACGGAATCCTCTCTCAGAATACAATATTTGCAATGATACATAGACGCAATACATTTCCCTCGTAAAAGAGGGTTGCCTTCTAGGGAAAAAAACCATAACATAACTTCTACCGCCAGATATGCGACCTTATAATGAACGGTCCAGATTTACTATGAAATTACAATATACATTTACAAGGAATTTTTCGCTTCAGGGGCTTCACCTTTGAACCCTCGTTGGGGGCCTACTTGCCCCCGGACCCTACAGGAGGGGAAATCCCACCATGCAACTCCCCCATGTGGAGGAGTGTACATTCTTCCGGGTTGTAAACTCTTCATGGGGTATAAACACGGCTGAAAATAAAAATCCTTTGAGTCAATAAGATAATCAAGCTCCACAACCAACATCCAACGAGCTATCATGTGCCCCAAACGGAGATCGCATGCCAAAGTTACTCCCCCGGGAAGTTGATACACCAAACTACCCAAAACGGGGTCCACAAAACTGTTGGTTTTTCATCTTTCAGGGTTAGGGTTTTGGATATTTTTTATGTTAAAAAGGCCTTTGGATCCTCATTGTAACAGTCATCTTCTTGCGAATGTGAGTATCTGTCACATCTCTTCTCAGAGATAAGCTCCCACCATTCTAGTGAGTCTTTCACTCTGTATTTCTATAGTTTTGTACATTTTTCTCATTAATAGAAATTGTTTATTATTGTATCTCTATGTTTATGGTTATATCTACGATAAATCTTTGTTATATTATTGGATATCTGATATATCTCTGTACATTTCATTATTATATATCTTCTCTCATTTTGTGTTGAAAATAATCTGAATCAGTGGTATCAGAGCATGTTGCTCTTGATTGTTTTTCAGTGCATGTCCCCGACGAGGTCTGAGTATATAAAGTTGGGTCTCGAGCTTGTCTCTCTTGAGGAAAATCTCTCTCGCATGCCCAATAATCCCTCCATGGCAGAAGAAAATAAAAACGATAGAGAAAACGATTCTATTAATATGTTGCTTGAGAAAGATCTCACGTGGCAAAGGGACGAAATGATGGAGAATTTTACCCACATCCTTCAAAACCTACCGATAAAAACTGGCACGTATTCATAAAACAACCAATTTGGAGGCACCTCACCTTTCAAGGTACAATTTAATTTTGATATTCTCATATTTGAAGGAAAGATAGATGCAGATTCCCTAGAAAAATGGTTAAATCTGCTAGAAGGTTATTTCTTTGTTCACAATTTTTCTGACATGGAAAAGATCACCTTCGCACTCCTTAAATCTCTCCCCCATGTTAAACAATGGTGGAAAACTTACTGGGAGAAAATTTCCACGGATGAGTCTAGAATATATGGGACCGAGCCAACTTGGGATTTTTCTATGGATCCAGTCAAGGAACAATATTACCCTGTTGGTAACTATGATGACCAGTACATGAGATGGACCACACTGCATCAAGAGAGGGGCCAAGTAGTGTCAGAGTTCACCAATACCTTCCATACCTTGCGCACCAATATGGGTATCAAATATTCTGAGCGGAATTTGGTTCTGAAATATTGTGGGGATCTACACATGTACATCCAAAATAAAATGGAGTTTCTGGACATCTCATCCCTGGGAGCTGCCTATCGATATGATATCAAAATTGAGAAGAAATCTAGGCACTAGAAAAAATGGGAGTTTGGGTCTGCAAATCCGCAACAATCAAAGCATGATAAATATGGCCCTAACAAACATCCTTCCAAAAACTAGTGCAAGCCACAAGAAAACAAGGGTAACAGAAATACAAAGAAGGACATTGGAAAGTGGTGTGATTTCCATGAAATCCCTCCGCACAACGTCGATGAATTTCTCTCAAAATATTCATTGGTGTCTAATATAAAAGACAAGGAGTCGAACCTTGATTTGGAATCTAATTCAGAAAATACTGGTAGAATGCATATCATCGATGTGGACCCCACTGCTATTGTCATGGTCGTAGCAATTCAAACAGAAGAACCAGCAGATCTTGAAGAGGGAGAGCACCTTTTTCATTCACATATGTGGGTGAAGGGGACGTCGTTGCCTTTTATTGTTGATAGTGGAAGCCATAAGAACCTTATCTCAGCAAAGGTTGTCAAATAGTTGGGATTGTCGACAACACCACACTCGCAACCATACAACATCAAGTGGCTTTTCCAAGGACGATATTTGTGTCAGCCAAAAATGTCGATTTTCATACAGCATCCATCCCTTCAAGGATGAGGTATTATGTGATGTTTCCCTATTGTATTTCTGTGATGTTATTTTGGGCCAGCCATATATGTGGAAGCGCCATGCTATTTATGAGTCTCGACCCCGTAGTGTCATCATTACTCTGGGGGTTTATCTCTACAGGATACTGGAGGTAGTTCCAACTATTTTCTCACCTAAACAGTTCTGCAAGGTAGTATCTCATACTACAAAATTCAGCTTCTTCACAATTTGTTCAAAAGGTGAATAGAAAAACATCGCAACCACTATAGTCTCGATCCCACCACCTTCTATCCAGCAAAAGAAGGTCGACAAGATTGAAGAAAAGCACAAGGATTCCTTATGCACACAGTCATCTCATGCAGCCAGACTGGTTAAAAAGTTCCAACCCTTCCAGCCACAAGTTCTTGACAACCTTCAACAAGCTAAGCAGTGCAACTTCTCCAACAAGGCAAGAAATTCATCAAGATGCAAATTCAGCAAACGTTTTTCCCTCTCCCCCAGGCACTCAATGCAATGTAGACAATTTCTTCCTAAGGATGGAGGATGGATCCAATTTGATATCGGTTTCCACCCACCTATTCCAATTGGCTCAAAACAGTCTTCTGGTAATTTATTATTTTTAGCAATTTTTAGGTTCTTAAACGTATGGGGCCATTTGAGGTCCTAAATGAAGTTTTTTCAGGATCGAGCACCTCAATGATATCCAAAGGAATTAATTGAGCCCCCAAAATTAATATTCTCATCGATACCTTTCCATTGAGCTATCGTTCACTCCAAACAATGATCATATGCCAAAGTTATACCCCCGGGAAGTTGATACACCAAACTACCCAAAACAAGGTCCACAAAATTGTTGGCTTTTCATCTTCTGGGGTTAGGGTTTTGGATTTTATTTATGGTAAAAATTCCTTTGGAACCTCATTGTAACAATCATCTTCTTGCGAATGTGAGTAGTCTTCGTATCTCTTCTCAGAGGTAAGTTGTCACCATTCTAGCGAGTCTTTCACTCTGTATTTCTACAGTTTTGTACATTTTTCTTATTAATAGAAATTGTGTATTAATGTATCTATGTATTTATGGTTATGTCTCTGATAAATCTTTGTTTTATTATTGGATATCTAATATATCTCTGTAAATTTCTTTATTATATCTCCACTCTCATTTCATGCCGAAAATAATATGGATCAGAAATGATCCGACTCAGCCCTTCAGTTCCATTTGAAGGTTATAAATTGAGTTATATCCAAGCCTTGAGGGATTCAACAACTAGACTTTGAGAGCAAAGACACTCTGGATAAATTTCACTTTATATTGAGTCTACATCCTTTTTTCCTTGAAATTTTGAACTCCGTGTTCAGCCCCCAAGCTCTTCGTTCTTTGTGACAAAGAACCTCATTGACTCTTTTATATGAGATTTCCTTTGGTGGAGGATTGAAGTGGTGGAGACCCGGCTGGAGGGACTTAGTTTCTTGGTTCTTATATGTTTCATTACATAAGTTTGTCACCTATGTACTTTTGATGATTATTTTAATAGAAATATTATTTTCTCATCCAATTGATATCTTGCAAATATTTGAATTATTATTCCATGGGCGTATTTGTCATGTATGTGTAACACCCTTGTTTCCCCTAGCTTGTAAATATAACTATAACTTTTCAAAATACTATGGGTAGACTAAATGTGTGTGGATGTTTGAATTGATGAATCTTTTTGTTATAAAAAGGTAATGTATGTATTTTATGTTATTAAATAAAATGGATATTGTTGCATAATTGTTGAAGGGGTTTGCCAAGGTAGATCATGAGATGACCCCCACCAAGCTAGTACTTTACTGGATTTAAATTACTTAGACCTGGAATAGTCCTCTAACCCATAAATAAGCTACCAGTCAGGATGGTAGTTGGGAAGTCATCCTCAAGAGTTAATGAGGAGATGGGAAGAGTACCCATCTGAAAGACTTCCTAACCTGACCACGAACTGGGGAATCGGACCCATGTAATCTTGTTGAGTAAGGCGAGAAAATAAGAGATTTTGTGGGAAGAGGGGACTAGAAAGGAATAGGAGTCGAGAGACCATGTTTCCTGAAGAGAAGAGTGGGTGCGGCTCTCTGGTTCTGGAGAGAACTAAGAAACAAACTTGCTCTGGATGCAAGAAGTTATTGGAAGAATGTTCAATCCAAGTTGATAAATGGGGTTGTAGAGAATATGAGTGACTGAGGAAGCACTCGTTCGAGGCCCACTTACTTGGTGAAGATAAAATTGTGTTGCCTAGTTCCTGTGGGAGGAGGAGAGTAGCCTATGTCGCTGACTGTTGTTGAATAAGAAGGAAGAGTCTCTCTCAGAGCATCATGATCTAGCTAGTGGGTGGCCAACATTAAATCCATTCAGGAGTTTTTGTGCCTATGGTTGGGTGGAAATGGGCACCCCTCTCAGCAGTTGCTTCACTATTTGGTTCTGGATAAGTATTCTTATAACTTATGTACTAGGATTGAATTGATGGTTGGATGTCTGTGTATGTGACTAAAATTTTCATTGTTTGATTTATATTAGAAACGCTCATTGTTCTTCTGTAAATTCCTGTTTTGAATGGTTTCTATTTAGCCTCTGCTTAGTAGCAGAAGAACTATCATACATGGGTTTTCAAGTAAATTTATGAATGAGTTTACGATTCCTATACTGGTTGGAAAAATCTTGAAGGGAATTTTTCCAAGGGTTGACTCTGTAATGTAAGATTTAGAGTGGACTTCGTTGGAACACCTCAGTCCTATCGACCGCCTCGAATATACCTTCACGAGATTACTAAATTCGAACTCTATGGAGGGAGGGTGCCTCCTTCAAACCATTTGTCTGTGTGATCGAGGACTCATGTCCATGGACCTAACCAAATCAAAACTAAGAGTAGAGTGTGCAGCCTCAAGACTTGTTAGAGAATTCGTATGACCAGGACTCTGGGACATTTGCTAGGTCCAAAAGGAGCTAGGTTATTTTGACTTCGGAACTCTGGGAGTCCAGAGCTCTGGGACGTATGACTTCACAACCTTCAAAAACAACTGAAGGTAACTTGTTGGTACAGTTACTAGCAAGGTTGACTGACATCTGGCAGTTTCTTAACCGTGACCGTGGGATCTACCCCATTGTTAAACCTTGACCCACTTATCATTCATGAAGTGACGATCACTGTAGATCTTAGGACATTCAGGATCTCCCCTCACCATTAGATATTTGTTGTGTTTAGTCCAATGTTGACCACTCTGGGTGATAAGAAGTGTTAAATGGGTGAAACCCTCGAACGTCAAACTCACAAAGTGATGAGAACCATAGATATGGGGATGCTTCGGTATCTCCCATGATTGTTGGATCTACGTCGTGGTTAATCCAATGTTGACCACTTCGGGAGAAAGGGAGTGTTAAATGGATAAAACCCCAGAACGTCGAAGGCACGAAGTAGCACAAACCACCAATCCGAGGAAACGTTGGGATCCCTCCTGATCGTTGGATATAGACTATGGTCAGCCCGGCGTTAACCACTCCAGGAATAAAGAGGAGATTACATAGAAAATTCCCCAAACCCTAAATTTGCGAAGCAACGAAGGCCATAGATATATGGATATATTTGGACACATCTCGATTGTAGGATATAAGGGGAATTGTACAGTCTTTAGTCCAGAGTGATGTGGCATGCTGACGTCACCTAGGGTGACGTGGAACCATGTTCAACATGCCACATGCACCCTAATTCATGATTTTCATAAACCCTATGTGCCCATTAGAATGATACACATTTCACCCATTGATGGGGTCCATGTCATCTCTTCTTTGTTGTGTGTCACCCCATGTCACATACTCGCTTGGCCTAATAGAGGGTGGAGTACCCAGGACACTGGGAATTTGAGACTTCAGGAAACTTGGGGCATTGGGACGTTGGGGTTAATTTGGTTGAAGGCCAGGACCCACCTATCCTTGCCTCTGCATTTAATGCACCATCACATGTAAGGGTGGACCCTTCGGGAATCCAGGGTTTCAAAACTCCAGAGGCTTGGGTGTAGTATCTTAGATAAGCCAAAATGGCCAAAGGATAGAGCCACATGGTAGGATTTCTGAGTTTCGAGACTCCAGAGGATATACACGTAGAAATAAAAAGGGTCGTTCAACGTCAAATGCTGAATTTCCCTTAATCCTATGTGTTAAACGAGGACAAAGTTTTGTTGTTGGATTTAATGGTGGATGGATTTCCACCATATATGAAGGAGTGTTGGGGAACTCCAGGGCTTTGGGGAACTTGGGATGCTATAAACGAGACGGGCCACAAAGGCACCACATGTCCCTTGACCAATAACACTTGAAGAAATTTGGAAGGGCATAACTCTGAATCCAGAGATTGGATTCAAGCAAGGTAGCAGTTGTTAGATAGCTCTTGATGAGCAGAAGAGAACGGAGATCCAGGGGGGAGGATTCGAGATGATTAAAGAAAGAGAAATTTTGATACCCCATACCTAAAAAGGGTACTTAGGGGTTAGGTGTGTTACAAAGTGGTATCATAGTGGGCAACAACACTTGGGCTACTTGGGCTCATGAACGAGTCGCAGAAAAATATTATTAGAGAATTTTTAAGGGTAACACCCTATATTACCCCATTCATAAGAAACTTATCTAAGCCACTATTGAAAATTGGAATGAAACTTTCTTATGTTGTTATATGTTTTGAAAGTCTGAATTGTGTGTTGTTAGTGTTCCAAATAAAGAAGTTGACTTCACCTTATAAATTGTATGTGTTGTTCATAAACTAGTAGGTAATTAACTAACAGAAATTTTTTTATCAACACTCAAGCAGTCAATGGATAGCAGGAACAGTGTAGTGTAAAGGATGGTGACACACCATGAGTTGGGGGAAATCTCCCACAATAGAGAAGAAGAATATGATGAGAGGAGGGCAGCGGAAACACCTCCGGATTTGGTTGAAACCGTAAGAAGCCTCATGGTGGAATTATAGAGTTGTAGGGATGACAATGAAAGGCGGATAAAGGAATAGGAAAAACAAATTGAAATTAACACAGTCCTACTGCAAATCTTATCAGATATACAAAGGAAGCTACAACATGGACCATCAGCAAGTCATGTGGACAAACATCGTACTAAGAAAACTCCAAGTCCACATGAGATACAAACACATGGTCCTAAAAGTGGCCACACAAGGAGGAGCACCTCAAATAAGGCCCAACATGGAACCAAGAGACACTCAACGGAAGAATCCTCTGGTGAGTAAACTGACAAATCCAAGGGATGTTCTAGTAGAAAAACTAGTTCACATTCCCAGAGGAGAAGAAAGAAGAAGAAACATTCCAAGAGCCATGACCCTGAAGAGTTTAAGAAATCCAAACCACCCACTTTCGATGGAGAAATTAAGAAGGGGGAAGAAGCAGAAGTTTGGTGTCTTGGCTTGAAGAAGAACTTCAGATTCCATGACTACTCTAAAAACTTAAAGGCTCGAATATCCATTTTCAACTTGAATGGAAAGGCCTCCATTTGATGGGAGGACCTTAGGAATGTGAAAGGAATCCATGAGAAGGACTTGTCATGGAAACAATTTGAGAAATACTTCAAGAATAAGTATCTGTGAGAGAAATACTTTGATGGGAAGACCAAGGATTTATATGAACTCAAGATGGGACAACTCTAAATAGATGAATATATCAACAAATTTCTTGAGATGATGAGGTATGTGCCCTACATAAAGCATGAAAAGGTAAAGATTCAATGATTTATTAGTGGACTACCTCAGTCCTTCCAAGACATAATTGAATTTGATGAGAAAAATACTTTAGAAGACACTACCTGGAAGGCGAGGTATTTCTATGAGCAATTCAAGAACAAGACAGAACCTCATGAGGACTAGAAGAAGAAAAGTAATTTAGGATTCAATAAGAAGAAGTTTAAACCCTCAATATTTAAGAACCATGGGAAAAGTTATAAGCTAATCCTTCCTATTAAAAGTGTATATCAGCATAATTTCCCATCCCAGAGTGGTAATAAACCCTTTGGAGCAGCGCCAGGTAAGACTAATAACACCAAGAGAGAACCCTTGAAATGTTGGGGTTATGGAGAAGAACATATATTGAGGGACTTCCCACATAGGCAACAGGAAAATAGGAGGGTCTACAATGTCCAAGAGCCTACCACAGTCAATGATGTGGCTAGGATCATGACAAAAATCTATGCATCCTTGGATAATAGACAAGTTGACCACCAAGATTCAGTGATGGAGATGGAAGGTATTAACCATCTAGTTTCCATTTTAATTGACCCTGGTTCTAATCTGAGTTATGTTGCCCCTCAAACTATTGAGAAATGTAAATTGCAAAAAGTAAAACATGTTAAATC
>JASDQU011403575.1:0-23222 GCA_032191745.1 Picea mariana
GGTCTGCAGATCAATATATTGAACCATATAGCAATGCATGGGCATAAAAGGTTGTGAAGATGAAAGTACATGAGAAGGCTCCTCATGTTTAGATCGATTCCTCCTTGAATCCAATGGATTCCTTGCAAGGTTTCTTGCTGGCTTAAGTTTGGTCTGTGCCTTATTGGGAATTTGCTGAAGCTTCGGTGCTTGATTCTTATCCGGATGTACTACTTGATTATTTCCATGTACATAATATGAGTGTATGGAATCATCTTTGATGTCTGAGACTGATGGAAGAACAAGAGTATATGCATGTTGCATTGGAGGTGCATGAAAAGTACTCTCCTTATGTGTAAGTAGAATAGAGGATTCATCGTCAGAAAACTTAGTGAATTTATACAACCTTGACTTGTGATTCACCTCACCAATTGAATGATGGAATTGCCATGCATGTCAGTTACTAAAACTGAATATGATGTAAATTCAACCTTTTTACCTTTCTGAGTGATTTGATAAACTGAGAGCAGATTCATAGAAATATTTGGAACATGTAGAACATTCTCAAAAATGCCATTGTGGAGTTGCACTCTCCCTTCTCCTACTACTGCTATTGGAGTATCATACCCCATGAGAATAGGGGGTATTGAGAATGGACTCAAAGAAGAGAAAAATTCCTCTTTCTCTACCATATGATGGGATGCACTAGAATCTATAATCCATGAATCAGATGGGGAATTAATTGCAACCAAATCATGATGATTACCTTTCTTAGGAGCATAATCTTCTTCCTTCTGCTTCTTGACTCCCTTTGGAATTAAGTTTCCAAGGTTGTTCTGCTGAAGTGCATATACCATAAGATCGTTCTATTTCTTCATGCATGTGGATTCTTCATGATTCGGTTTATTGCAGTAAGTGCACTACTTTCCCTTCTTCTTCTTGGAATATGAAGAGTCTTTGGAACCTGAAGAATCATTAAAGGATTTTGAATATCCCTCCTTCCCGTTCTGTTTGGATTACCCTTTACCATCATGCATGGTGAGTGCATGTGCTTTTGGATCTTTCATGAGGCCCATCTATATGAGTTTTGTTTTCTCTTGTGTAAGAGAATCAATGAATTGAGCCAACGTAGGAATTTTCCAATTTGTTCCAAAAAGACATCTATGAGAATGGAAATTGGAGACATATACAATGTATTCTAGTCCTAGCTTGGCCAATATTGTTAGAACAAGTTGTTTCTCTTGGGTAGACTTGTCAATACCACATTCAACCAAGCTCAAAATCAAAGAGTTAAATTTAGTAAAGAAATCTTGTATATTATCAAAACTTTTAGGGTCTAAGGTATTCAAATCTACCTCAAGCATATGACCTCGCATCTCATCCTCCTTTCCAAAGAGTCCTTCCATGGTGGTCTAGATCTCATTTGGAGTCTTTCATGCAGCAACATGAAACCATAAATCGGTGGAGATTAACTCAAGAAGTAGTCATATGGCCTCATCCTTACGGTTCACCCATCTCATGTTCTTAATCGCTGATGTAGGTTTTGTTTCTGTTGCCATCGTCAAATTATACAGTCCTTTCCTTCTAAGATGGAATTCTTCCCTGGGATTCCATTCAAAATAATTGTATGGTGTGAATATTACCACCAAGTTTTATTGTATAATAGTTGTCCTATCAATCTCTCCCACTGTTTCTAAGAACTCCTAAAAATTTACTCTCAATTTGCAAGTGAAAAATTAAGAAATCACGATAGAAAGTGCACTTTAAGTGAACATTCGTATCAGTTTCAGGAGACGATATTTTGAATTAATTTTTGAGAAACGGTGAGGAATATCGCCAAACGGTTGAAAACCCACTTTCAAAATGGGTCGATTTACTTTTCACGCGAGCTGTTTCCTCAAAAACTTAATATTTTGGTAGCAATCATTGTAGAAAGGTACGACCACAAATTCATATCAATTTCAGGAGGCTATCTTCCAACTTACTTTCTGAGAAAACGGTGAGGAATCTCTCTAAACAGTTGAAAAATCACTTGTATAATGGGTTGATTTACTTCCCTTACGATCCGTTTTCTCAAAAACTTAATATTTTTGGAGAAATCATTGCTGAAAGGTACAACCATAGATTTAGCTCGTCAAAACTCCGATTTTCCTTATTCTTTGGCTTGTATGCCTTTCTCCAAGTAGCGTAGCTCTGATACCATGTCAGTTTTTCATGGAAACCTACAGAGGAGAGCTAGCTAAAGAATACACAAACAAATCTTGTCAATAAAAGGAAGAGAGATACACTATGAAGAATGAGAATCAATGTATATTATGATTTTCTCAATGAGTGAGTAATCTTCGCTCATATAGGCAATGACATCCTATAATTAGGAATGCATGCATAATAGTGATGGTCTAATATTAGAAAGTCTAAAATAGAACTATTCAGTTAACTCCCACTGAACTAGTGTTACTCCCACTGAACTAGTGTGCAGAAAATAAAAATTTCTCCAACATGGACAGAGGCCAAAAGAAGGAAGGAATGGACCCTATCATGATGGATGAGGATTATACTAGGGAAATAATAAGGAAAGTAGGAGTGACGTGCATTGGACGACACTACCAGTATAAGATCAATAGTAAGAAGAGGGAAGTAGCTGAGTGAGAGGGATTGGAAATTGATGAGGAAGATATAGAGGATCGCTATACGACGGGGCAGATTGAGGAAATATTACACGCCACATATGAGAGGAAAACCAGAGGTTAGGGGTACGACATAGAATAAGGCTCTCCATTCCATATTTGAATTAGTGTGGAACCCACAACCCCATGTGTGACTAAGACATTTGAAGAAGAAAAACCAGTTAATCAACAAGTGATTAGTGGTAGAAGGATTTTTATAAGACGTTGGTTCAATGGAAACTCAAGCAGAAGTATAAGTTCAACAAGTAGCAGTAAAGTATCTACACTGCGTGGAGGCTGTAATACAACAAAATTCATAATAGAAGGAGTATATCCAACTATTAGTTTACCATAATTTTGATTAGAAGGGTTGGAGAACCCAGAGAAGCATCTTTTCATTTGTGAAAATATTTGGGAAACTAAGAAGAATATAGATGAAGATACAAAGGTTACAAAGCTGGAAACCACATTCAAAGACTGTGCATTGGATTGGTATATGGGTCTCGTAGTAAATAATACAACTAAATCACCTACAATTGTCGCATAGGTGAAGACGCAATTAATAAATGAATTTTAGAAACCAAGTTCATAAGATCAGTTCATGAATGAGATGATATAGATTAAGCATAAGCCAGGTAAATTAGTCTGGGAGGTTGACCAGAAGTTCAAAAGACTAAAAGGTAAGTTGAAGTTCCCTATTATTGATATGCAACATAGAAATTTATTTGTTAACTCTTTATTTCCACACTTGAAGTATCCTTTGAGGCAGAAAAGTTCCAAACCCAGGCTGAGGCCTTACAAGCAACTTTGCAGTTAGAAGAAAATCTGTATAAGAATATAGATCTAGTTGTAGAAGAGATGAGAGAAGATCTGAAGAACCTTACATTTTAGTTGAATTAGAATAAATGTAAGGAGAAAAGAGAAGACGTCTGGTGTACATTATGCAAGACAAAAACTCACCATAAGAATGAGTGTCCATTATTTGTGTAGTACATAGGAGTAGGTAAGCCAAATACTTTATCTTCAGGAGGACCATGGTGTGACATATGCATAACACATGGGAATGATCCTTATCATTGTTCCATGATGCATAAGTATCAGAAAGTACCTAAGATGACTTTTTATAATTTTTGCAAGTCAGTTGGACATGAAGACAAGGACTATAGAACCTTGGAGATAATGAATAAGAGGACATCAGATGCATATAATGTGCAGGCTAAATTAATGATAGCACAACCTGTGCAACAACCACAATATAATACCACACAACAATTTGTAGCACAACCATAGTATAATACCATGCACTAGTTTGTAGAAAAACCATAATATAACAATGTGCAATAGTTCATAGTTCCACCATAATACAATAATGCACAACCGCAGTATAATCAGAGACCACAATGCAATACATTTTGCAGAGATAATCAAGGAAACATAGGAGGCTTCATAGGAGGAGGCTGAGGAGAAAGAGGATTTGGAGGAGGTAGAGGACCGGTAGTTTTCCATAACTGTTAGAAACCTGGACACTATGCAGGATACTGTCCACAACCACCTGTGACATGTATGTATTGTCGCACAACAAACCATGAGACAAAAGATTGTCCGACATTGTTGACAAAAATATAGGACAAGAGAAACAAAAATAACTAGAATGTCCAATGGATTGTTGTGGAAAAAAAAGAAGAGGATGGGAAGAATATCAACATAGTTACTATAGGTGGAGCTAGGATAGGAGAAGATGCAACAAAAAAGGATCAAGATCGGTACCAGTGGGTCAGGAAGAATACAACACCTGGACAAAAGTTTGATTTGTGCAAAGAGAATGAGACATTCAAAGAGGCTAGACATGATATTTTGAGGGATAATATTACATCTACTTCAGGAAAAAAAATAGTAGATGAGGTACTGGTGTATTCCATGCCTACCGTATTTGATCATACCAACAAAGAGAAACCTTCAAAGAAAGTAACTTAAGAAACTTGTTTGGGGTCTTGTGTAAAATTGCTAAATGATATAAATGCATTACAAGTACTGCTGAGTCTGTTAGAAAAGTGTAAATATGGGGAAGAAGGGGTAAAGACAGTGAATCAGGCCCGTAAGAAGAGAAGAACAAGTAGGGAATTCAAGTTGAATGCAAACATTGCATATTTTAATATGGGGGATATCATACTAGACTTAGGGTTTGAAGTCAATGTTCTACCAAAAAAGACATGGGAAGCTATGGGAGAACCTACATTAGGGTATTCACCTATCCAGTTGAAGTTGGAAAATCAACATAGAGTGGTGCCAATTGGTAGATTGAAGGGGATACCAGTAGATCTAGATAGTGTGCACACTATCGTAGACTTTGAATTAATTGACATAGTAGATAACACTTCACTATATTCAACATTGTTGGGTCTGGATTGGGCTTTTGATAACTAGGCTATTATTAACTTGAAGATCAGGAAGATGATGTTTGAATTAGGGGAGTACAGATTTATTGCTCCATTGGACCCCTTAGAAGGAGGAAGGTATGTGGAACCTGCGATAGACAATTTTATTATGGAAGACATAAATCAACTATATAGAACTACTGCGTGCAAGGAGGATTACATCAACCCAAATGTAGATGGAATGTTGATTTTGAGGATTAGTTCTTGTGCCTTAGACTCTAATACAGGACTAGAGAACTGACAACAATGATTACATGAATTATCTACCCGAAGATGTGCTAGAATGATGCATGCACTAAGATGGATTGGTTCATAGGTAAGATAACCTCCTACTTTTTATGGTATGAATGACTTAGAAGAATTTCTAATGAAGTTTCAATTAGAAGTAGTAGAAAATAAAATATTACCAGTATTAGATATTTCTTTGAAAGTTACACCTTCCCGTTGGTGGGGTACACATAAAGAGAAGATCAACAACTGGTATCAATGTAAGAGGTTATTGTGCATCAGATTTGGCGCAGAGCAGGAGAAAAAATTTATCGAGAAATACGATGGATTTGGACAACCCAAAGAACATGTAGATAGGTACATGGTTCAATGGATATTAATACCACCAGAGGAATGGTCACACCATTTTATTCACACATTAGAAGGAATTCCAAGGAATTGGTACATAGAACAGGAACAAAGAAGGGAATCTGCAAGTTGGGGAGAGATACAACATACTTTTGTGATACATTTTCCTTTGAGCATGAATGTCCAGAGATAGATACAACACTGAAGGTAGTAAGAGACAGGATTTTCGAGGAACCTGAAGTGGAAATTGTCACAACACATTAGATTAGATAAACAATTCGACAGTTACTACACTGTTATCATGTCACAGAAGAAGAAGAAGACTCAACAGAAGAAAACCTGTGTAATATCTAGATCCCAAAAGTTGAAGGGGAGAGGGAAGTAGAAGGTCCAAAGATAGATTTAGAAGATTATGCTACACCATTGAAGATCAAGAAGGTAAATATTGGAACTGCAGAAAAACCAAAGATTGCAAGCATTGGATATTATTGGGATAATCTGAGCGTAGAAAGAATCACAGAGTTACTACGTGAGTACAATGATTTGTTTACGACAATGTTTTCATAGACGAAGGGATTAGCAGGAGAACTAGGAGAGATGAAGATCCCTTTGAAACTAGATTCCAGACCTATAAGATAGATACCTTACAGGTTGAATGCAACGTATAAGTCGAAAGTGAAAGTAGAGATTGACAAGATGTTAGAGGTTGGTGTCATATAACCTATGGAAGAATCATAATGGATCAGTCCTATGGTAGTATAGGAAAAAAAGAAAGGAGGAATAAATATCTGTGTAGATATCAAAAAACTCAATGATGCTTGCTTGCATGATCCTTTCCCTACCCCATTTATAGATGAAGTTTTTGAGAATGTAGGAGGTCAAGAAGCCTATTCATTTACAAATGGGTTTTCAGGATATCATCAGATCAGGATAGCACCAGAAGATAGAAAAAATAATACATTTGCAACATAATGGGGATCATATCAATATACAATTATGCCATTTGGATTAAAGAACACACCTGCACTTTTTTCAAGGGAAGTAGTAGAAGCCTTTAAGGATTTATTCATAAGTTTTTGTAAGTTTACTTAGATGATTGAACAATCTTTAGTTTATTAAAGGATCACATGGAAGTATTAATATTGATGTTGGACAGGTGTAGACAGTGTCATATTTCATTGAATATTAAGAAATGCATTTTCAATGCACCTTTTGGTATTTTGTTAGGGCATGTGGTGTGTAAACAGGGTCTACTAGTTGATCCTGCTAAAATTGTTGTCATAGTGAATTTACCACCACCGAAGTTAGTGCTCCAGTTGAAGAGTACACTTGGTCATATAGGGAATTATAGGAATTTCATAAGGGGATACACACAAATTACTGTTTTAATGGAGAAATTGTTGAAAAATGACATCAAGTATCATGGGAATGATGAATGCTAGCAAAGTTTGGATATTTCGAAGGAGAAAATGGTGACAACACAAATTTTAGTGTTTCCATACGAGGAAAAGGAATTTCATGTGCATGTGGATGCATATACAATATCACTTGGAGTAGTATTGACACAACTAGGAGAAGGTGATATAGATCATCCTATAGCATTTGCAAGAAATAAGCTGTCAGATTCATAACAGAACTACAACACAATAGAAAGAGAAGGTTTAGCTATAGTATATGCACTGCAGAAATTCAGACATTACTTGTTATGCCAACACTTTAATATGTTTACAGATCATTCTTCTCTTAGATATTTAGTCAATAAGCCATTGTTAGGGGGAAGAATATGCATATGGTTACTTTTGTTTCAAGAGTTTGACTTTGAAGTTGTGATGAATCATGGGAGATTGAATGCAGGACCAGATCACTTATCTAGGATAACAAATGGAGAGGAGCCAAGTAACTTGGAAGAAAACTTCCGAGATGCACAATTGTTTTCCGTAGAGATAAATGATGAGTATTTTGATGACATTATTGAGTTTTTGAGTACCATATTTGCACCAAAGGAATTTAATATTGCACAAAACAAAAATTTGGCGGTCAGCGTTGCAGACTACCAATTGATTGCAGGTCCCTTATACAAACTTGGATCAGATAACATTTTGAGGAGATGTGTTATGGAGCATGAAAGTCCTATCATTTTAGAAAAAGTACATGAAGGAGTTGCTGGAGGACACTATGAAGGGAAATCCACTGTGCAGAAGGTAGTGTGCACATGATTATGGTGGCCAACAGTTCACAAGGTTGTAAAGGAGTACTACCAGAATTGTGATGTCTGTCAGAGGGTTGGAAAGCCATCCAAGAGGGATGAGACTCCATTGAGACCTTAAGTAAATTTGCAAGTATTTGATAAGTGGGAAGTAGACTTTGTAGGTCTAATTAATCCACTAGCAAGAAGATCATGAGAAAGATATATTATTAGAACGATAGAATATTTGACCAAATGGGATGAGGCAATAGAAGTGAAGGATTGCAACGTGTTTTTTATTTGAACATGTAGTTACAAGATTTGGATGCCCAAGAATATTGATGAGTGATCAGAGGACTCACTTTATCAACAACACAATCCATGCAATGCTAGAATAATTTGAGATACGTCATCAGAAGAGCACTCCATATCACCCTCAAGCTAATGGAATAGTGGAAACATTTAACAAAATATTGGAGAATTCCTTAACCAAGATTTTCAATGTAAACATAGACGACTGGGACTTGAAGGTACATGCAGTGTTATGGGCTTATAGAACTACATGCAATAAGCTAACATGGAATACACCTTTTAGATTGGTGTATGGACAAGAAGCAATATTTCCCTTAGAGTATTTGATACCAAGCCTGCACATTGCAACAATTATAGATATGATAGAAAGAGGTGCAACATAAGAAATATTGACTCAACTCATGGAATTAGAAGAATACATATAATTGTATTTGGTTTCCATCAGGAGGTAAAAAAATCAATGGACAAAGATTGACATGACATACATATTAAAAAGAATAAATTTAAGTAAGGAGATTTGGTTTTCCTTTATGAAAATAAATACTTGCAGCACCCAGACCATGCTTTCCTCCTGGAACACATGCAGAGAATTCAATATATGGTTTACATTATGGATGCATGTGGTGTTCATGTTAATCTAACCAAGATCCATGTAATCCATGATTGGTCATCTTGAAAACACCAATGGAGCTCCACTACCACTTAAACCTTGACAAGTTTCACGAGAGCTTCATGTTGGGGTTCTTTCATATTGTTTGGCCCCTAACCAAGGTGACTAAGGGTGGAGCCAAGGCCAAATTTATTTGGATTGATGCACAAAAAAAATAATTCAAGTGAAACTGTCTCTTTGATTTGTAAAATTTCATGGATATTGCATTGAAATAGTTTATCAAAACTTATCTTAAACTATTATGAAATCTTAAATTTTTACGGTTTATTTTATGATATACCAGATTAGTTAATTACTATATTTTCTTGAATTTATGAAATTAATTTAATATGAAAATGAAAGAACATGAAAAAGGATACACACAATTGAACATACTATGTATCCTAGGAAACCCAAAACGGGAGAAAACCCATCTTGAAGGTGAGGCCTATGCTTTGCTCTCTTTTCTTCAGTTATGGAAAGCAAGTACAAAGAAAGAGATACTAACTATGGAGTTTCCTTTGACACTATGGCTTGAATATATGCTACAAAATATCCCATATCCTTTGATATGCTCTCAAAATACCACTCCTTGTATGCTTTTCTAAAATATGGAACAAGTGAAATACAAAAGAGTGTAACCCTTTCTCCTCCCAACAACTCGATATTTAACATAGCCTAATAGACATATAGGGTTAGGGGTTTGAATTCCTCAACCATCAATCAATGATAATTTTTAACCTTATAGAATATTCTTTGAGTAATGGGGACTAATGTGACATCCACTCATATGATGGTGGTAAATATGGTAGGTCACCTTGTGAGAGGCATCACTTTCACATACGTACTCCAATTGAGGTGATTATTGCACAGTTGGAAAGGTATCAACGTGTATAATATAGGATATTATTTTAGAGTAGGTTTTGACCAAAATAAATTTCGGCTGATGCCTCAAAATGGATTCAAAAGATTTCAGATAGTTTTTTGGACCCAATTTTCCAAATTTGGACCTGTTGCTAAAATGGCTTTGAAAGATGATTCCTCTAATTTTTTCCACCAAAAAAGTACTAATATAGATGAAAAAATATATAATGATCCAATATGGATCTCTATTCTACTCAACATGATTTTTACTCTTCCATATATATGCAAGAATCATTCAAAATTGAGATAGATGCCTCACATTATACTGTCAATGTAGTCCTCATTCAAGGTGGACATTTGATATCCTATTACAGCGAGACACTCTTTGACATGGTTCAAAAATAACTCACCTATGATAAGAAACTATGCTTGAATGTGCATTAAATAATATTTGAGGTCTAAAATGGGCCTGCTAAGGGAAATAATAAAATAAAAGTTTTCAATTTTTAAAGGGAAATTAAATAAAAAATACTTTTTTATTGTATTTTCGATTTATCTTCTTATAGTTTTACTCAAATTTTAAGTGTAAGAACTCATTGGATGTAGAATTAAATTATTCATCCAATGACTACCCACTCTGCATAATTTTGATAGACCCATAATGAGGTAAAGCTAAAATACATGAAAACAACATGTTTCTTGAAACAATGATATAAACTCGAAATACATGAAAAAAATGTGTTTCTTTTTCAAGAAACACATTTTTTCCATGTATTTTCAGTTTACGTCACCGCAAGTCTATCAAAAGTATGCAGAGCGGGTACTTTTTGGATGCGTAATTTAATTTTGCATCCAACAAGTGCCTACTTTTGAAATTTGAGTAAACCTGTAAGGAGATAAGTAAAAAATACAATTAAAAAACATTTTTCTTTTCTTTCTCTCTAAAACTATTTACCCTTATGGTTGGAATCATCATCTTGAATCCTATTGGTTTTTATGAAGTTAATATTGATAGAACAATTTTTGATTGATGAGATTTCTGTGGTGAGGATTGTTTTCAGACATGTTCGGAGAAACCATAATATTGCTAGTGGCTTGTGGACGTTTCAGATCCATATCAGGATCCATCTTCAGGACAAGAAGCTTGGGTTTTAAAACGATGAGAATATATTTCTAGACATACTTAAGGTGAGGGGATATCTATGTGTCAGCTAGAACTTTGGCGAAAGTTTTCGTAAAAATTAAGTTTTTTAGCGTTTTATTATTAATTTTTTTTATTTAAATATTGGTAATTTTTTATTTTTCAAGTGATGGAAAGGTGTTTTAATAAGATTTTTGTTCTAAGTTTTTTGATGAAGATAGGTTAGTGGTTTTATAGGGTTTAAGTTAATATAAAGTTTTTTTTTTAATCTAGATAATGGTATATTAGGTATTTTAATTAGTGTTTTAAGTCAAGGTTTATTTATCGAATTATTCGGTAGTGCTATTAATAATAGGGAATAATAAAATAATAAATTAATAATAAAAATGTTTTTTATTAGTGTTATATTGGTAAGAACCATTTTTTGTTTGAGGCCTATTTTTTACCTCAAACTTTCTCTAATGGTAGACTTGTACACAGTGGGGGTATTATATTATGGGAAATCAAATTTTTTTCACACCGACCACATGCCTGTGACAATTTGGGTAGGCTCAAGGAAGATTGTAGAAGGACCACCATAGAAAATGGTCCACATATATTCAAAAAAATCTACTTGAACATCAAGTAGAATATGGGAAACACCAATCAATTTGTTCACTATCTCAACCAACCTTTAGTTGTGGAAATGACCATGATTCTGAATTTCTATGGAAAAAGTACTCTCAATTGGCCTTAGCTATATAAGAGAGGTCCTAACTTCACTGCTACATATAAAAAAATAGTCATAGGTAACAAGTTTCAAACTTTCACCTCTAGGATGGACTAAGTTTTTTTCCATCTAGGCCATCTCTATTTTGCTTGAGGAAAGCATGAGAATATGCTTTGGGATGTGCTCTAGTGTTAGGCAGCAAGGAACTTCAATGTGGAGAGGGAAATGATAGTGTTGTATAAGTATTTCTACTAGACAAAGCTTATACGATATGTTAGCAGATAGATCAGATCATGTACTACATGTGCCATAACTAAAATTGGAATTAGGAAGAAGGGACTATACACTCATATATTCACTCCATATAATCATTTGGATTCAATATCCAAGGATTTTATGTCAGGGTTTCCCTTTTGGATTCATGATCATGATTTTCCTTTTTGGTTAATGTCGATCAATTTTCTGAGATGGCATTTTTTGGAATTTGCAAGAAGAGTGTCATAATGGAAGGAACTATTAAACTCTTCTTAGAGTTTTTTTAGGTTCATTTTGGGATTCCATATACCATTTTATTTTATAAGGACAATAATCTCCTAGATATATTCTAGTCCAATCATTGGTCCACGATGGATACAAAGATGAAAAAATCCAATGCCTTCCATCCCCAAACTAATGGAAAGTAGAAGGTAGTCAACAATATGATTGCACATATCCTTAAATGTACAACACCAAGAATTCATGTACATGGGATGAATGAATCCCTTATGTTCTTCATAGCTATAATACAACATTTCATATTTCCCATTGAACACAACCCTTTTTAGGTGTTCACGAGTTTCCAACTATTGGCTGCAATTGATGAATCCAAACAAGAAGAACCCTCCCTTGCTCAAAATGAGTTAGACAATGCAACCAAAATTGATGAACATATTTTGAACATCCAATAACAAGTTCATGAAATTTTATATAAATCCAATGGAAAGTACAAAAAATGACACAATTGGCATCAGTTTCCACACAAGTTAATCTAGACTGGATTGAAATGAAATGAAAAAACACGTGATATTACACAAAGAACACAAATACAATTTTGAAGCACAATATTATAGTGAAGTTAAATTTTTTTTAATGAATAAACTAGTGAAAGCACTGCAATGTACATAGAAATACAAATGGACAAAATGTTGGTAGCTTATCTATGAGGAGATATGTGATGACTATGCTAATTCTTAAAATCCCACAACAAGAGGTTTAAAATCCATTTTATAATAATGTCAAAAAAACTACAAATAAAAACAAAACTTTGAATTCATAACCCTAACCCTATCATGAATAGGGTTGAGCGAGAACATTGAGTTGGATGAATCCAAGCTAGCCAAAAAAAAGGCGATCCTTGCCAATATCGTAAATTTTTTCTCTTATTTATCTTGTTGGAAAGAGAATTAGTATAATAATTAGGGACTTTGGGGCTTAGGCATGACTAGCAGGAAAAATACATAGGAAATCCCTAAAAATGTGTCAAAAATTCATGACTAAATAAACTATGAGGATCAGGATCACTTTTGATAAGGTGTTAGATGGGAACATGGATCAATACTTTCCCCCCTTGAGTAGAAATGGTCCCATTTGTGTTAGGTTCCTATACCATTTTGTAGTTGGTTCATAATGAAACACTTTCCTTAGTGAAGAAGCTTCCCTTCTTTGGCAATCTGCTAAAGTTGAATTTCTTGCTAGTGGGTGCTTTTCATATTGGTGTCCATTATAGATTTACTAAAGCATTTGAGGTTAAGCTATATAATTTCCAAGAGATATACCACCTCCATGGTATTCCATAGAGGTGGTAATCATGGATGAAGAACTCCACATTAAATACAAGGTGTAATCTGAGGAAGGGTGGAAGATTCAATTCAAAATTATTCTCACCCACAACCTTGATGATATAGTAAGGGTTATATCAATGTATGTGATTCTTGTGGGGATATTTGAGTCACTCTTTCTACAAGTGCAACCATACCTTGTCACCAACCTAAAAATAGTTTTGAACATGATTTTTATCATGTCACTAACTGTACTTAGCATTTTCTTTCTCCACAATATCATGAACTTGTTGTTGCATGTGTCTAATTTGTTCAACATTTTTGTCTTTTGTTTTTATTGCAATTGTGAGCATGAGAGGAATTTTTATTTAACGATTCCATTCAAATATATACATCAATTGGGTCAATGGTTGGAACCTGAGGAACACTTGAAAAGGGTGGTGGCCTATAGAACTATGAAGAATTTGATCATAAGGATGTTGAACATAAGGAAAGATTTCATCCCATGTATGTGAATGCTTGGAGTTGTACATTCTCAGTATATGTACAATCATCCTATTGACTAGTTTAGTTAGTTTGGTTCCCATAATAAAATAAAAGATGCTTAGAAACCCACCCTATCAGAAATAATGGTATTTGGAAATCCAAAATGAATCGAAACATGTTTGAAGAAGAAATTAGTAGTCAATTCTATTGTCGTATTTTTCTTGAAGGGTGGAAAAATTTCCATATTAGAGAATCGACCAAAAACCACAAAACACAATCATTACTATGCTTCGTTGAAAGAAAACCTGGCTTGAAATTCATTGATATTGAATCCAAAGGATTATCTAGGAGTGGACATAGTAGTGTATAGTCCTTGCTTCTTGATTGTAGGTTTGCCAATGTCATAGGCACTACAAGATATGATATATTTGTTGACTTCTTGTTGAAGCTTTGGTTAGTAGAAGTACTTCTACAACACTATGAATATATTCTTCATACGAAATTCCTTGCCACCCAATTATACTATGCCTCCTAGATCATTTTCCCATGCTTTCTTGAAGAAAAATAGAGATGTAAGAGATGGAATAAAATTTCATCCCACTACAAGGAGAACAACTTCTAGTGGAGGTTTTTAGTGTTACAAAATTTGGAAAAATTTTCAAAAAAACCTCCACAGCTAGAACCTCCTCTATTGACTGAGGAGGTTTTGGTGGATGTTCCATATACTAATTTTTTTTGGGGTCGGTAGAGGTTGTAGAGGAGGTTTATTTTCGGTGTTGTTTTTATCAAAACACATTGTTGCATTATTGACAAACATGGACCTGCACGTTAATATAATACAAATTCACTGGTGCATTAATATAATCAAAATTCCTCGGTGCATTAATATAATAAAAAAATTACTTGGTGCATTTATAACTATTGTGCATTGGTTTTGACTCACCAATGCTCTTATAATTTCTACGCGCTATTTCTTCCGTGTATTCATGTGAATCACTGACGTGTTTTAGGTTTTATATGCCCTGGTGCATTTAAGTTAGAATGAGCAATGGTGCGATCAAGTTTTCCTAACACCTAATGTGTTTAATATAGTGTGTGCCCCGATGCTTGTGCAATTAGTACGTACCGGTGTTTGTTTTACCATGTGCACCAAAGGGTAGTGAAATTTCAAATATTCGAGGTGAGATGTCAACACCATTATTTTTACGAAGCACTGGTGCATATATTATAGTAAAGCAACCGATGAATAAATAATATTTAGAACCCCAGTGCATATACTAGACTTAATGCAGTGGTGCGTAAATAGTTTTAGTGCCCCAATTTATATGTTAAACATGACCACTCTACAATTTTGAAACGATAAATATTATTGTATATTATATTGTTTACAGAATTGTGTGTCTTCTCAATAGTTCGTATCATTGCGCTATTATAATTAATGTGCACTAGTGCGTATGACTCCTCAAAAATCACCTCTTTCTATATTATGGCACACATCTTACAGTGAATTCAAAAAAAATACAATGCACTGATATGTATATATTTTAATTCAATGTTTTAACAAATTTTCAATTAAGCATTTTAACATCAAATATTTTTTTAATAAAATTATTCTGTTATATTTTTGTTATTGCATTTTGATATAGTTATTACATTATTGTATTATCCAACCAATTACACCTCTGTTAATTGTAACAATTTCAATCATCCATACATTACTTATTCATGAACACAACATTTTATAACATTCGACAATACAATGAAATAAGAAACCCATTTTATTATATATGAATAAGAGATACATTGGCATACAAAAAGGGACAAAATAAAGGTCCAAAAAAATCAAATTGTAACCAATTTGTAATTGTTACACTTATTGGTAACATGTCCTCATGTAATTTGGACAATATGTTGAGTACATTAAACAAAATCCCTAATTTTCAGAGACAAATATTCCAAAACATACAAATTGCATTAACATTCAATTATATCGATTGTCATTCATCAGTTGAATTGTTGTCATCGCTTGATTTGTATGCACACCTCATTTCCCCATCACTTGTAGGTGATATTGTAATTTGGTTTTTTAACATAATGTTTTCTTGATCAACTTGATTTTAATGTTCTTCCCCTTCATATTCCATCTACAAACATAAAAATAAATTGTAATATATATATATATATATATATATATATATAGAGAGAGAGAGAGAGAGAGAGAGAGAGAGAGAGAGAGAGAGAGAGAAGAATATACATGGTTTCATAAATACAAAATCATACCTTAGCACCAAGTCTTTCATAAACAATACACTTCTTTCAAAGCCGTGTTTCATGAATTCTCCCAAAATATGCTTTGTTGGCTACATTCCATACTTTGTTTCCTACATGTTTAATATGACATGACAAAGCACAGTTGATATGATCAATTTAATTTTTTTTTTTTTTTTCATTAATTAAAAAAAAAGGGAAGTTAAACAACATAGTTACTTACGAATTGTTCAATTAAACTTCCATTCTTCAACATATACTCACAACCCATTCTTAACTCAAGTTTATTAATTCATGTGTTGGCTCCTCTTTGTATATTAGCACCTGCTAGAAGACATCCATAGACAAGTGTAAATTAATTATTTAAATATAAAGATCACAACAAACATGAAATAGTAAAAAAGGATGAAAATTTAAACAGTGAAAAAGTTTGCGATCATCCCTTTTATTCCTCGTCATCCTAGCTTATGTGTTGAATGGATTCTATTTTTTTTACTTTTCTACAATAAAAAAATTGAAAATTATTATTTCATGCGACAATTAAATTCAATGTACACAAAAGAATAAATAAAATATTCCATGCACATTGTAGTTGGGATGAATCCTTTTGTGATGCAATTATGCTCATTTCTTTTACCATCTTCTTCTACACTTTTTTTGACATCCCTACGTACATGTCTTGGTTTTCTCCTTGTTTGTCCCTTGGATTTTTCAAAATCTACTTGTAAAAAAAAATCAACTAAGAATCATTAGATATAAAAATTACATAATGTTTTTAAAAATAAGATCCTGGTGTGTATAGTAACTTAATACACATAAGGACGTCAACCATATTATATGCACTGATGCATCAACCATACATATATGCACCGATATAGTATAACAATGTCGTTGCGAAATTGAAAACGTTTTACAATTTTTTGTTTTTCAGTCAGTGCTTTGTGAATTAAGAAAAAACGACTTCATAAGTATTGTTTATTATGCACCGTCGACATGTGAAAAAAATTAAGACATGACAATTTCCATATAAAAAAAATAATTTTTCCACTTTAAACTTAATGACGAACATTGTAAACAATGCACCCCGATGCTTATCTAGGTAAAATACGCACAACCGACCATGAAAATGATTTTTTAATATTATTTCTAATTTAAATTAAGTGGTGTTGTTTACATAAAAATACACACCAATTCTCTTACTATGTACAGAATGCATCAATCACTGCGAAGAAATTGTTTTCCTTCTTAAAACCGACAATGACAAGACAATTTGAGATCCAGTGCAATGAGTGGTTTCATTGCAATGGATATGAAACACCCATATATAAATAAACAAACCCTATAAAAAAATTTGTTAAAAAAAATTCTCCTTGTTAAATATTGAAAGAGAAAGCAAAAAAATATTTAGGAAATTAGGGCTTTCAATACTGAAGGTAATTATGAAACCCTTTTTTTTTGGAATGCATCGAAAATTGTTTGAATCAAATAGGAGAATGATTAAGATGATTAATAGAATGAAATAATATACCAGAAATTTCTCCTTTGTAGATTTATATATGATCTATAGTAATCTTCCTCGAATTTGGGTCTTAAACAAAATCCACCCACTCTAAAGTATTTGCTAATAAATCTCTGTTGCACAAATCTCCTTTTTAAATTTTGGCAAACAAATCAAATATTGAATAGGTTTTTCCTTTATAAATACAAAAACTCAAATTCCCTCTCATTTTTTAATTGTATATTTCAATGCATTGATGATAAACGCACACACTAGTTTTTTTTAAAGTTACATTTTCAATGCGCTATACAGTAAGTAGCTCCCTAGTGTGGTGTCTACCTATAAAACACCGATTTATTTTTGTAATAAATTTAAAGTATTGATAGTAAGCATGTGTTATTTTCTATCTTGCTTTTGTTGGTGCGCTAAACAGTTTGAAACGCACCGGTGTGACATGTAAGTAATAATGCACTATAAGACAATTGAATTTTCACAATGCATATGAAAACATCCACATTTAAATTTTGCAGAGGTGTTTCTTTGCAAAGGAAATAATGAAGGTAGGTCTTCGGTGCTTCACTCAATTAAATGCACTGGTGCATTTGGTTTATCTATGCACACCAGTGTGTCTTTATATGATGAAGTGCATCTTCAAGTTATAAAAGTTATTCATAATTATTTTTGAAGTTAGATTGTTCTATGCTACCTAAGATGAGTTAGATTGTTCTATGCTACCCAAGATGACGGTTTTGTCTCAAATTCAGGGAAAAATGAATTATAATATCAAATGGATAATTCTTTAGATTCCATATCATTCCATTTCTTTGGAAGTCCTTCAAATTATCTCACGTCAATTGCAATATGTCAAGATTTTATTGATAATTCATTTTATGCAAGTGTAGTTGAATAATTGTTCATTGAATTTTCCAAGATCAAGATTCAGGATCAAGTTCAGATGCTCAAGATATTCCTGTAGTCCCAAAATTTTGCAAGCTATTATCAAGAGAAAGATACTGCAAGAAGATGTTTGATGAAAATGGACAACTTATTTACCCTACCAATCCTAACATGCCATCTTCCAACAACCATCTCGGATCAATGGTATTACACCATGAATTGGTTATCTTTTATGTAGACAACCTCATAGGGCGTAAGAAAAAGACGACTGAGTAATTGTATTTATGGATTTTCAATGGTACTATTGTAAATGTATTTCTTAATTCAACATTTTTTTTATAAAGTGGTTGGTTTCATGTTTATTATTGGGAAAAAATGTCAATGCTTCTAATAAGTATTTGGTATAATGTTTGAACATATTAAATGCATTGTGTTACTAATATTATTGATGTAATGTTCAATATATTTACAATTAGGATTATAATGATGAGCAACTTGGCCACCATATACTATTGCACTCCACTATGATTTCAAGTCATGAGTTTTTTTCTAAACGAAAACAACTTGAAGGGGAAGCATATAGATAATGGTTGAAACAACCACCTATTCAATTCACTCTATGTATTGAGTCACCAATTCAAAACCTCGATAGTAACACTAGTTCTTCACATGTTAGGGATGAATACAATGATATAGAGGTTGGTATGTATGATTTCGTGTGGGATATCCAAGCCATAGAGGGAATTTTGTTAGATGCATTCTAGTAGAATGGACTAGGGGATGACATTGATGTCATAGATACCTTCTTTGAAATCTTGGAATCTACTTCCACCACCCTTCTATTTGGTAAAGTATAGGGGTTTGCAAGGTCTACCCAGATAGGGAAAACAATGTTACTGTATAACTTGAAATTAATGTATGGTATGTTAAATGTGCTTTCCTCGAAAATTTTGAGGTAACTAACCATTAAGTCCCTAATGATTTTCAAACCAGTCACAATCCCAACAACAATCTCATGAGGATAAATATTAAAATCCCCCTATGTTTTTATAGAGGTGATACTCCTTTGTAATTTTCCAAAGGATATAACTTGATGTTCTTGGATTGGAATTCCAAATGGTAGAATGTTGAACAACAAACCTCAAATCTTGATTGATTTATTTTATGTATAGGATGGTTATTAATAACTAGATTTCTCTTTATGTGCAATATTTTATTTGAAATGGACCAAGCAACTCTTTAACATTGAAAAAGATGAAGAAATGATTCAATATTAAAATAAATACATTCTCATCTTCATTATTACAACCCTCTGAAACATATGCAAATAGAAGATGCACCATATCCTCTCACAAGAAAAAAAATGAAATGGTGTTGATCATTTCATAGAACTTTAAATGAGTATTGCATTCAAAACATAAGCAAATATGATAGGTGCACTTCAAAAATATTGTTCTCATAAACTTAGATTTTGGGAAAGAATTAAAGTTACACCCCAAAGTAGTTCTCTGTGGACTTTCATAAAATATATTCAACATTACAAAACATTGCAGTAAATAAATTGACTAATGCTAAAAAATAAAGATTTCCAAATGCAAGGACTAAACCTCCATGAATCATTTAGACAATCCTGGATTACATTTATTAGTCACATATATGGCTATAAAATACTCCATGATCTTATTTGAGAAATATTCTTGGAAGAATAAAATAAAGACACTAAAAAATCTCAACCTTGTGCTTAGTGAAGAAATACAAGCATAAGGACCTGGGAAAAATAATGTAGAAGAAGGAGAAGAATAAGAGAAATATAGATATTCATTTGTTGATCAAATATTTGGTTACATATTGATGGATGAATAGTGAAATATTTATGATCTCAACTCTTGATAATCCAACCTTATAAGCCTTTCTTTGATGGTGCTCTCTCCTGTTTAAAATATTCTCCCAATGCTTCTTTAAGTTGTTAGGGTTTGTCCTTCTAGATGTTTCTACATGCTTCACTTTTAGACTAAATCACTTTAATTAATGCTTCATTGAATTATAATTAATGAATTTATGTCATTGGAATTAGTTCCTCCAAGTGGGACCCATTTAATCTTTAATAAAATTTATTTAATAAACTTTTATTTCAAAATTTTCAAGTTGATCGCCTTTTTAAAAAGTGGACCGTGTTTTAATTTTCAGATCATGATATTTGACCTATCATCCATGAAAACCATTATAGAAGTTATATTCATCACCCCATATTTACAACAAGTCCTCATGAGTGAAATTTGGAGTTTTGGATCTGAAATTATAGCCTCGGGAAGTCAAGGTTCCAAACAAATTTACAGACAAACCATGGAAACATAAATGACTATTTTTTTAATTTATGGGAGAATTATGGCCAAATTTAGACCTTAAAACCTATTCCATTGTATTCTTTATCGAAGTATGTTTCCAAATAGGTATAATTTTTCCAAAACGAACACCCGGATCTTGAGTTATGAACTTATAAAGGTCATTGCTCAACAGGCGTCCATTTAATTTGTGGATAATTTTTGGCCCTTGATTGAAACTATCCCTCTTTTAATCCCACATGCATCATAGTGGGTGAAATGTTGGTGTTTATAATGAAAAATACCCCATAATTTTCTTGTGGAACAAAGGATATTATGGAGAACTTGGTCTAGCTCTCGTGTCTTAGGAAATTTCATGAATTAATAAAATTTTGGTTGCACGGTCACTGCCAATTCATCACACAATCATTTACCAGTCATACTACATGTGTCATAGTGATCCAAGAGGATTTAAGGAATTATTGCAAAGGTCCAAGAGGAACCAGAATGCTCACAAAGGTTTATCTTTAAAACAACATCATTGCATAGAGATCGCCATCATCTTTCCAACAGTGCAAACGACAAGTCAAATGGAGTTTGCATGAAAACGTTATGAGCAGTCAAATAGGTAAAAGTCAAAAGTCAAAGGGGTAAAAGGGTGACATTTGTCACCAATACAAGGGTGACACATGGTATGACCATACATATGATGTGGCCACACCCCAAGGAACCATGTGGGTTAAACGTACATTCACTGGGTAGATGAGTTGGTAGGTGACTCAACATCTATGCAATCCAAGTGAGAAAATTATATGTTGACACATGGCATAGGAGAGCTAATGAGAGGCTACCACGTGGCAACCTCCCATTGGGATATATTGGTATGATTTATAAAATTTATTGGGACTCTGGGGGATCGAACTCGAGACCTCCCAAATCCTTAACAAACCCTCCACTACCATCTCGCCATCAAATGTGACTTAACCTATCTATGACACGAGTTGTATTTAAAGTTGAGTATTGTTTCAAATGGATGGTAAAAGGGCCGAGGGCCTAGCCATCGATCCATGTCATATGATATTATGGTATGACCGAGGGCTCGTTGAAGTATATGTTGTAGATAAATATGCAAGTGCAACCAACACATATAGTATTGATCTGGATTTTATGAGCAGAACGAAATGATTACAGATTATTAAAATATTCTTAACACAAAATAACAAAGATACAGTAAAACTCGTTATCTATTCAATAAGGAAATAAGCCAAAATTGTAAAATGCAGTGGAAAACAAGCTTGATGAAATGGTGGTGACTTATCTATGAGAAGAGATCTGACGACTATGCTCATTCACAAGAAGATGGTTACAATGAGGCTCTAAAGGAATTTTTACAATAATCAGGAATGTCAAAAACCCTATACATCCAAAAACCTAACCCTAGGAGATGAAGTGCCAAAAGTCATGTGGGCTCCGTTTGGGTAAGTTAGTACATCAACTTCCCGGGGTCGTAACTTTTGTATATGATCACCGTTTTATGCGCACGATAGCCCATTGGAAAGGTATAACCAAGAAGAAAAACTTTTGACTGGCTCAAGTTAATGCCTCTAACAATCACTTGGGCCCCAAATCCCAAAAAATGTGGTTTAGGGCCTCAAAACAACCCTAGAAGTTTGGAACCTGAAAAACTACCAAAAAACTGCCAAGGTGGAAAACTATTTTTCGAGCTAGTGGAATAGGTGGGTGGCCACCAATATCCTCCTGGATCAATCCTACCTCCTTAGGAAGAAATGGTATCCATTGCGTTGAGTTCCCCCATCATATGAGGAAATTTCTACTGAATTTCACCCCATGTGAGTGACTTGCCTTGGTGTAGGAGTTGCCCTGCTTTGACGACTCAATAAAGATGGATCCTTTGTTGTCGAGTGCCCTTAATCTATGTGTCCATAATCTAATCACTAGATTATTGTTGCATACATTCAGGGTTGAGCTCTGTTGTTGTAAACTTCTCTGTTATCTATGAGGTGTCCAATAATGGTGGGAAATATGGCCAAAGGAGAGCCACGTTGAAGACTGGATTCAGACCAAAGAAGGGGGGAATGTTGAGCTCAAAATCATTGTCACTCACAACCTTGGTGATGGTGTACGACCCATAATGGAGTGGGAGAAGCTTCCGATGGGGCCCTGTAAGGTGTTCTTTTTGCAAATGCAACCAAACTTTGTCGCCCATCTGAAAATTATGTGGCACCTGATGTTGATCATGGTGCTGCTTGTACTTGGCATTAGACTTTTGTAGAATATCCTGAACCTTTTGGCAGATGTGTTGGATTTTCTCTATGAACCGGGTGGATTTGCCAACTTCTGGTGGAGAAGGAGACGAGTCAACTGAGGTGGTTGCCAGGGGTAGTGCAACATCAATGGG
>JASDQU011403575.1:26019-42336 GCA_032191745.1 Picea mariana
CCGGTGTCCTTCTTTGCTTGTGTCTTGGAATGGTTGTCCTGATACTGTCCATATTTTCTCTGTCCTTTGTTCTGTGGGTTGGGGCCACCTTTTCCTGGCTTTTTCTTTGAGGGGTTCCCAGGCCCAAATTGCTACGTCTTTTGGTTGAGCTTCTGCTTGATTTTGACAACATATCAATAGGCCGCACCCAAGGATGAGATGTCTAGGAATTCCATATTGATCTAAATGTATATATGCAGAGCGTTGTGATACTTGAGCACCGGATGTCACTCTGAATCATTGATACCCAGATTGGTGCACAAGGTATGGAAGATATTTGTGAACTCTGGCATTGCTTTGTCTCTTTCTTGCCGCAGTGTGGTCCATTTGGTATGCAAGTCATCATAACTTCCAACAAGGTAGTATTGTTCCTTAATATCATCCCTGAAGGATTCCCAAGTAGTCGTGATTGTAAATAATGAGGGTTCCTTTGTTTCCTTTTGCTCATAGAAATTTTCCCACCAATATTTGACATGGGGAACGACTTTGAGGAGTGCAAAAGTAATCTTTTCTCTATTCGAAAAGTTATGGAAAAACAAATACCCTTCTAGTAGATTCAACCATTTGTATACAACATCCGCATCTATCTAACCTTCAAATATAGGAATATCGAAGTTGATTTGTACCTTGAAGGGGGTGGCACCTCCGCTTGAGGAAGATGCCTCGCCTCTTGGTAGCCACTGAAGGATTTACCTGAAACTATCCATCATCTTGTTCCTCTGTTGCGTGAGGGATTCCTCAAGCAACATTTTGAAAGGATCTCCTATTGTGTCATATTTATTTTCTTCTACCATGAGAGGTCACTTGGTTGTGCAAGAGATTTTGTCCTCAAGAGAAACAAGCTCAAGACCCAATTCTTTGTACCTTGACCTCGTTGGGAACATGCATTAATATGACAAGGAGCAGACCGCTCTGATACCACTGATCTGGATTTTATGAGCAGAACAAAATGAATACAGATTATTAAAATAGTCTTAACAAAAAATAACAGATATACAATAAAACTGGTTTTCTATTCAATAAATAAATAAGATGAAACTGTAAAATGCAGCGGAAAACAAGCTTGCTGGAATGGTGGTTTTCTATTATGAGAAGAGATGTGAGGGCTGTTATCATTCATAAGAAGATGGTTACAATGAGGATCTGAAGGAATTTTTACAATAAATAGGAATGTAAAAAACCCTATACATCCAAAAACCTAACCCTAGGAGATGAAGCGCCAAAAGTAATGTGGGCCCTGTTTGGGTAAGTTAGTACATCAACTTCCCAGGGTCGTAACTTTTGCAAACGATATCCATTTTAGGCACATGATATCCCGTTGGAAAGGTCTAACTGAGAAGAACAACTTTTGACTGGCCCAAGTCAATGCCTTTGGTAGTCACTTGGGCCCCAAATCCCCAAAAAAACGTCAAAACAACTCGAAAAGTTTGGATCCCAAAAAACAGCAGGAAAACAACCGAAAAATTGCTAAGGTGGAAAACTATTTTTCGAGCCAATGGAATAGGTGGGTGGCCACCAATATCCACTTGGATCATGTATATGGTATATACCATATATATATAGTGTATAGTTTAAACTATATAAAAAAACAATCTGCAAACATCAACGGTCGGTGGGGTTTGATCCCTTGACCTATTGGTTAATATACCAATGGGCTAACCACTATGCGAATGAGTCCTGCTTGTTACAAGATTATTCTAATTTTAGTTTTAAGTTGCCATAACTTTGGTTAGAGGTTTGGGGAGGTTTGCGACCTATTTAATGGGAACAAATACAAACACTTTGCACATTCCCATTTCTTCACATAGATCGAGGGTGAAAATCCCGATGTAGGGCATGGATCCCAAGGTTGTACAACCTATCTCAAGGTATGAGCAATAAGGAAGCTAGTTTGGTTTTGTATAGAAATGGGTGCCATGAGGAATTTTGTCCGAATATAGTCAAGTTTATACTCGTTGGATTAATTTTTCCATGAGGATCACAAATTTGAATTAGTTTTTGTAATTTGAGGTCATTTTAAAAGGTATTAGTACAAATTTCCATTAATCAACTTTTAGTGCATTGTTTTGTGTGCCAAAGAGGGTGAAATTGAGCCAGTTTGGATTTTGGTCGACTTTATAGTCAAATTTCTTAGAATTTTGCAAGGATTTCAATGGTGAAATTATTTTCTTTCTTTAAGTAGTGTAATTAAACAGAGTCCATTAAATTGGCTTTTGTGAGCCCATATTGTAATGTAATTTTGTTATTTTGAGATGATGGAGAACAATCATGCTATCAAAAGGGACTTTGAAGATGAAGTGATTTATGACATATACATATGTAGTTTGAGTTCTTTTATTTTATGTTTTGTCATCTCATCATTCTGTAAACTAATAATAATTTTATAAGTTTTTGGATAAAGATCACATCATTATTTTTTTGCAAATCACCTCAATATGATTAGGAAATTTCTTCTGAATCAAGTTAGATGTGGCATGTATATATTTAAAGGAATAAGTGGTGTCTAAGGATTTTTGTATCAAGTGGTATCAGAGCCTGGTTGTCTGACCAACTTCTTTGAGAGACACTGTAGTATACCTAGGGAGGTAATATGGGGTACCTAGGGAGGTACCCAATGGGAATGTGGTTATATATTATTAGTGGAAGTCATTTAATATATGAGAATGTGGTAATTCAATGTAAGGTTGACTAGGTCCACTATATTAATAAAGGCCCACTAGGGTAGTTAAATGTAATAAATGTAAGAAGGCTCTCTAGAAGGTTCCTAGGAGATAGAGAGAGCTATATAAAGAAGTGTAAGCAATGTAATGAAACATAGTGAAGAATATTGTGAATGCATCAAACATTGCTTGAGGAGTGTTATCCTTCCTTAAGGATTAATATATGGTGTTACCCTACCTCAAGGGTTTTCTCTACATTCTTGTGTTCATTGCTATGGTGAATAGTTTGGTGTTTATTATTGGTTTATTATGAGATTTATCTCTAGATCTATTCATAAACTTAAAAATTGGTATAAGAGCACTTTCCTTGGCCAAAGAAGGGGAGAATTTTTTGGCTCTTTTTGGCATATTTTTTCTAGGAAAAAAAAAGGGTGGCTCACTTCAGGTTCATATATGAAACCTTTTGTGTATAATTTGGCAAAACAAATGGGGTATTTGAATTCCTCTCGGAAAAATACCCAATTTCAAAAAACAAATCGGCCGAAACAGAGTCTGGGAAGTGAAGTTATGAGCATTTTAAATTCAACAGTCTTTTAGGGTTTTTTCCGGAAAAAGCCATGATTTTCTGTAGTAAGTTATTTTTAATCCTAGTTTTTGTTCAAGATTTATCCTAAGAAAGATGTTTTTTACTGGAAAAGATGATGGCCATAATATTGAAGAATTCATAAAACACTTGAAGTCATTTTCGAAAGAGGATTGGAAACATTGGGTATCATGTTATTTAAAAGATGATGTAGTCATTTGGTGGCAATCACATAGGTATAACCAATTGATGGCACTTTCTGATGAAACACTTGAAAATTTTATTTTAGATAAATGGTATAATGCTTTTAAAGGGAGAAACAATAGTTTATTTTCAGGCGGAAAATCTATATTACAAGTTCATGGTTGTATTCACAAAGAAAATGTCATTGTTTCTATTAACGCTAGTTGCCAACAAAATTTTATCAATGTTCAGTTGGTTAAGAGATTGCAAATTCCTTCCAAGAATATCCAAAGCACACAGGTTGAGGGTAAAAAAGTTCAAATTTTTAAATATTTGAATGTTAGTATGGATAAATATGTGTTTCATTCAGATTTTTATGTAATGGATATGGATGAAGTGGATATTGTTTTGGGATATCCTTGGATAGAATCAGTGGGTACCATTAATATTAATGTACAAAAGAAGTTTTTGAAGTTGTGGTACAAGAAAAAGAAAATCACATTGCAGAATGTGCCTCTTAGTAAGAAATATGGGCCCATGAAGGATAGCAAAGAAGTTATTGCGGAGTCTGAAGTTGAATCAGAGGAAGAGTCTATAGAAGGAAATGGAGAAAAATTACAGGAAGGAGATAATTAGGAAGCTAAGAAGGTCATTGACTCAAAGGCACAAAGTGTTGCAAATTTGTTGAAAAAAGAACATATTCCTATAATTGTTGTATATCGCCATCCACATCATATAGATACACAAAATTCATCAAGGCAAGGGAGTGTGCATCAACACATTTATGCACCAGCAGGGCACTAGATAGGAAACCGATCAAGAGGTGCATGGAGGACTACCAACACTAAGGGAGGAGATCAGGCTACAAAAACAATCCCATGGCAACCCCGAGATGATGCAAAGAAAGATCATGGTGAAAATATAGTACATGGACATCATGTTCGAATTCCATTGGGATGGATGGATGGTCGTACTTGGTAGCAATTGGCTACATTTCTTAGCCGATCACATTTTATGGTTTCTTCTCATGTTTTGAGGACGAAACATGTGAAGGGGGATGGAATGTAGTATACCTAGGGAGGTAATATGGGGTACCTAGAGAGGTACCCAGTGGGAATGTGGTTATATGTTGTTAGTGAAAGTCATTTAATATATGAGAATGTGGTCATTCAATGTAAGGTGGACTAGGTCCACTATATTAATAAAGGCCCACTAGGGTAGTTAGATGTAATAAATGTAAGAAGAATTTCTAGAAGGTTCCTAGGAGATAGAGAGAGCTATATACAGAAGTGTAAGAAATGTAATGAAACATAGTGAAGAATATTGTGAATGTATCAAGCATTGCTTGAGGAGTGTTATCCTTTCTTAAGGAATAATATATGGTGTTACCCTACCTCAAGGGTTTTCTCTACAGTCTTGTGTTCATTGTTATGGTGAATAGTTTTGTGTTTATTATTGGTTTATTATGAGATTTATCTCTAGATCTATTCCAACACTTAACATAAGTGGTATAATAACTAGTTTTGACATGTATTTGCAAGTTGTTTATGTGATGAGATCCAAGGGTTTAGTTGGTGAATATTTTGAAGAATATTTTCAAGAAGGCATAATGAGTAAAGTTCTCATGAAGTTGAGATTGCAGAAGAACATTAATAGACAAATACATAAGGAGAATTCTGAACTAAGAATGCAGTTGCAAACTCTTGAAGAAGAGAAGAAAAGGCCGCAAGATCAACTGTTATGTCATGAGGAATTCCATAAGGGTATTTTTCATGAGTTGGAAAGAACGTTGCAGATCATAAATCAAGAATTGGAACCATCAATACCAATCCATGAAGATTGGAAGGTTGAGAATGTAAATTCCCCGATGCAAAAGGGACTACCTCTTTCGAAAGGAATGATCAAGGAAAATGACTCTTCATATTTTCCCTCTTCCCGTCAAGATGGAGAATGCTTAATGTTACAAGGAAAATCTCTCTATGGATAGGGAAAACCACAATAGACATAAATGACTGCAGAAATCAACTCTATTATCAAGTATTCTATGTAAACGAATATGCTAGCAAGACAAGATAAAAGGCCTACCTTGTCCAGACGTTCGATGAAGTCCACCGTTGAGCACTTAAACCAAAGAAATATACCTGCAACTAGTCCTCAACAACCAAACAAAACAAGCATATGGTGATAATATATGATAACACATTCAATATCATAATTCATTAATATACATAACAAATACGCCCATGGAATAACAATTCAAATATTTGCAATATATCAATTGGATGGGAAAAGAGTATTTTTATTAATATGTGATCAACAGAAGTGAAAAAGTCACAGACTTCCGTGTCAGCATGGTTCCAAACCGAGAAACTAAGTTCCTTCTAGCTGGGCCTCCACCACTTCAATCTTCCACCAAAGGCAAGCTCATAGAAGAGAGACAATGAAGTTTGCAATCAATAAGGTAAGAGCTTGGGGGATGAACACTATGTTCAGAATTAAAGGACAAAGGGATGCAGACTCAATATGAAGTGAATAATTTATCCATATTAACGTTTCTCTCAAAGTTGAATTTTTTCTCCTCTTTTCCATAGATCAGAATTGGCCCATTTATATCCTTCAAATGGAACTGAAGGGTTGAGTTGGGACGTTTCCAGTATATGAAAGGCCAAGGATCATAGATCTCCTGTCGTGACATGGAAACCTGACACCATTTTTTATTTTTGAGCACAAATACCGATGTACGTGGGTTGTAGTGGTGCAACCTACATATATGCATGTTGTATAGTAGGCAAGGTGCATACATGTGGAAAAAATGTATTTTTTAGCTCTGGGATTTGCAAAAAAGGATGAAAATTCTGCACAAGGAAATGGAAAAAGGCCCTATGTGCAAGATTGCATAGGGTGAGGAAAATATTTCTATAACATATTCCCCCTAATGTGTGAGGTCAGAGGAGGATCTGCAATGGCTGAAATACATTATAAAAACCCAGAAGTGGAGTGATGGGGAACTAGCTAGAAGAACTAGTTTCTCATTACATTCAACACTGACTTTGCATACATGGTTGCCAATTTGAATTACACTGCAGATCCATGTGAAAATATACCAAACAACTTTCTGTGGCCATGAATATGAAAATTCAATTGTGGTTACATTCCATAGGATGTCATATTCATGAACACGGCCCAATAGAAACAATCTCAAAATCAATCTTAAGATATCTGTATACCATGGAGTACAATCTGATCTCCCATGATCATTGAAACCATATAGGTACTGGTCCAATGAAAAGGAAGCAACAAATCAGGAAAGATGTGGCCATATACTGATGTCTTCAAGTCTTCTACACAATCCACCAAAGGTGCAAGTCTACATCATGTGAATAAATAAGTTGAGGTTGAACACAATGAGACATCGTTTGATTACCAGTCATTGAGGTATATCATTAACAAATGTGAGACAACCTACCGATGATGAAAGTAGGTATCAAGGAACCAAGTACATTCTTACAAGTGTGAATAAAGGAGCCAGGGTCGAACACTTGAAGAATCCATTGATCAAGAGAGATTGATGTATTGCCAACTATCGATGGTGAGAGAACCTGCCACTAATGACTGCAAGCCACAAGGTACTCATAGGACTTTAGGTCCCATTTCCAGAATAGATGAGCTGAAGTTGATGGAAGGAGACCTGCTAAAAGGAGAGACTTAAGGCATATCTCATCATTCAGCATGAGGTACAAAGCAAGAGCTTCATGATTTAGAGGAAATCAGATGAAGAACATGTTCAGGAACCAACGATCCTATGCGTCTTTAGTGTGTCCCAAGTGCAAGTGGTACATGAAAAAGATCCTCTAAATAACAACCAATGAGGAAAATTGTTGACAAAGGTGAGGAAACCACTAATAAGGCTAATGGAATCTAGGACACTGCACAAATCCTAATGTGTGAATAGATGTCTTGCCATCGAACACAAGGGAAACAACCTAGTCAATGACCAATGATGAAATGTCGACTCCTAGGTTCAAGGTTACCTACCAATGATGAAAGTAGGACTAGGGTGCATGATAGGACTACAACATTATGTGATTCTAAGACAAAGTAAGGGTATGGTCGACATGCAAAGTAAAGAGTTTTGAGGAATGATCGACATAGGTTGATAAACTTCCTTTGAACAAGAGCATGAGACATACGAAAGACTTTGGCAGCATAGACTCAATGATGAAACCATGAGATATAGGAGGCAACAATGAAATTATCCATGGGGACTGAAAGAGTAACCAGTCGGTAGAGAAAACTCTCTGTAACGATATTAGCTTCCTAAGGCCATGCTAAACCCAAAATTATGATGACAAATGGACTCAATATCTTTGTGCTCTATTCAAAGGCGACATAGCTACTGCCAATATAATATAATACTCCCTTCTCGCTCATCGTTTTTTGTTTTTTCATAGTCAAATGAATGCTATGATACAAAGGAGGAAACAAGTGTCGCAAGTAAGAAAAACTAGTTCTAGTAGTGGAACATACCTATGCTCAATGCAATGAGATGCATGCAAGATATGGAAACTTGGGAGAATGTTCTCTCCTAGGTATATGGTGTCAAATTGTGAAGGATATAAACAAGGCCTTACCTGGTTGAGGATGAAAAACTGCTGAGGCAAATGGTTTATAATGCAAAGAGAGAATTGGCTATAGGTTGAATACTGCAAGCAATGGCATGAGATGCAATTACAACTTAACACAAAAAAATGTTATTTTTCATAATCGTAGTCTAATTGGTTTGAAAAAGGGATAAAATTGTACCAAATATACGTCCTTTCAAATCTAATTTACGAGTGTGAAAGATACAAGTTCACTCGATAATATTTTCACTTTTTGAAGATGAGTCATAAAATAGCTTAAATTAAAATTGGTTGGGAGTCCTCTAGGTATAGGGTAGCATGTTTCTGAGTGAGAAATGAGGCTCAACACATAAATTCATGTATTAGCTATAAGGGAATCCTGGTCCTACGGAAAAAATCTTTGCATGGGAACCAAATGAAGCAGAGGATCTAACTAGGGTACCCATGTTTGGTAAGTCTCTACCAATTGATAATGACATGTCTTATAGAATATGGAAGGTTCTGTGTCGCAACAAATGGGTTCATACCTAAGGCATATGAGTGACAATTATACGACAATGCAAAAGTGCATGGTGGAATGGATACCTATCTTATATGTTGGGTAGTGAAAATACCTACCCGTGGTTATGAACGATCAACATAACATTTGAAATCCACAAGAATCACTGGTAAAAACTACAAAAACCAACTCAATCCACTACCGCATTAGTCCATTAGGCGAAAAAATGACTCGAAACTATGGAAAGTGTTGATACTCAGAGGGGGGTGAATCAATATCAAGTACATTTTAAAACATTTTTCAACTTATACTTAAACCATTCAATTATATCCAATGATAAATGAACAATAGTATAAGAGTTACACCAAAACACCACAATACACCATGCGCAATATATGAGAAATAATCAATAGTTATTGTTCAAGGGAAGTAATGACTTCCATAGGTAGCTACAACTTCCAAATGTAAAGGGAGGGATAAACCTCCAAGAGGAAGATACAATCCTCCAATATCAAGAGAGAGCTAAACTCTCCATCCTTTCCCCTTCCTTCCACCAAAGAATATATGAGAGATAATAAAACTTCAAATTAAATCATCACCATCAACCAACCATCACATAGAACTTGATAATGCTTCCTGAGACTTCTTCAATTTTTGCAATTCTTCAATTCTTGGAACACTCTGATCCTATATATAATATTACTCAATTTATTCTCTGAAACTTCTTGAAGTTTCACTCCTTGAATCCTCTCCAAAAAGAAGTTATATAGAGAATGGTAGACCTTGTTGAATTCTGGTTTATTCAGGAGACCGAACGTGTATAGAATGCCCCATGCTCAATATTTAACATCAGATTCTAAAAATCTCACACAAGAAAATAAAGTCCATACTATTTCCAATTCAATTTGTCCCACTTCAATTGGATTATCTATGAAGAAGTTATGACTATTTTACCCAGAACACCTGTTTATTGACTAGCTTCAGGACTGGTCAGAAACCCTATATTCCACAGAGTGTATCTCCATAATTGTAGAGAATCAAGAGATGAAACATTTACCACAAGTACCTTGATATGACTTCTCAATACCATAGAAATTTCACCATCTGAATCATTCTAGAAAAAAATTTATAGCGAAAATGGTAAGATTACCTGAAAATAACATACCTTAGAACACATCACCAAAAGACTTCATCCTCCCTTGAAATATGACCTTCTTTACTTCTGATTTCCTCTGAAATTTGACTTGTGTATCAAATGAATGTATAATGACATTTATTTATACCATTTATGTCACTTCCTTTTAACATTAGGGCCGACCTGACACTTTCTTATTTTGTAGTTCTTTTCTTTAATTATCTTCAGGGCCTACATGTACTTCCTTATTCAATTCACTTTGTCATATTCAAAAATTCATTTCTCCTCAACCATGAGGATCCACGTGATGTGCCACAGACCACCATAAACAACATGATGTATACTATCCATCCATGGGTCTTCTATCTATATGTGCATTTTCCTTCATGTACAAATAACTTCATCAATCTTGCGGTCCAAAACCCATAACTAGGGTTGACATCAATGAAAACAACCAATATTCCAACAAAAAGTGGGTAAAAACTACTATAAATAGTAAAAAATTCAAAATTTACTATGTCATTTTGACTTTTTACCCAAATAGTGAAAATTGGACCAAAATATATTTGATCTTCAACTAGTGATTGCGGGAGCGTCGGGCGATGAAATTAGGAACCGTCTGGACCAGGTAATTCCTCTTCCCCTCCTCTTCCTTTCTACTAGATTAGATTTTTAAATTAGGTTTCAAAATTTGAGTAAATTAGGGCACAAATTGAGTATATCGGTGTACATGGGCTACAATTCATCGAGTCACGTATACGTGAGGTTATACGTGAATGTGTAAAATAAAGGATGTGTATACTCATCCCTATACGTGACTGTGAATGCAACAGTCCACGTAGAAGTCTGTAAACAATGTTTTCTATGGTTTCTAACTCAAAAATTGATTTATATCTGGTAGGATGGTGCTAGAATGGAGGGAAAGGGAGAATGAGGAGGTATATGCTGCTGTGTAATAAGATCTGGGGGCCCAAATGGTGTTGAAAATATGCATCTTGTATAAATTTTGGCCACTCAAAGGGATGAGGGCCCAAGTGATGTTTCTTGAGATTCTCATGGATTACTAGGATCGCGACAGTGAGAGCTTCAACCTCTATGGGAAACCATTGAGGATTGAAGTCGAGGATATATACTTTTTGACTGGGTTATTGTGTCGGGGTGATGTGGTGAACCTCAAAGCCCAAGGAGATGGGAGTGCGATGAAGATAAAGGAGTACATAGACACTCAATGTGTAGCAGGGATCGAGAAGGTCAAGAGTCAACTCCCCATCTGTGCGATAAACAATCTCAACCTCAATATTATTGTCCTCGTGTTGACCAGGATCACAGGATCGGATTTGTTATGCCAAGCATCGAGGCCGCTCATGTTCTATGTTGTAGAGTGTTTGGGACTCACTGTATATGATTGGTGTACCTCACTACTGGATAATATGAAGAGCCATTTGATAGAGTGCAAAAAATGTGACAAGAGGAACTTCGGGTTTTCCTCTATCTTATGTATCTTTTTCTTTGAGCGGGTTCTAGGTTTGGGACCTAGAGTCGAGATCATTCCGAGAGGACCTCGCGATCCAGCCATGGCATAGTGGATTGAGGTAATGAGGCGGTAGGGGGGAGGTAGGGTGCCCACACCCTACAACAAGGATTTCTTCTACTGGTGGAGGTGACAGGTCAATTCTCTGGATGACTACCCCTATGCAGGGATTGACTTTAGAGGGGACCCTGACATGCCACTGCCACCAGGGACATAGGTATGTCAAATGTTTTTAAATATTTAATTTTTTTGTATTTTTGTATATCAAAACAAAAATAGTTTTTGATGATGCTTAAGTACTAACTAGACACTTTTGTGATGCATACATAGGTCCATGATAGCCAGATGAGCTTCCACGACATTGTCAAAGGCACTGGGGAGATGAGGTGGCCGGAGGAGAAGCAAAGAGAATCCTTCAAAACATGCAGGCCAATCTGTCTCATTTGACACATAGGATTTTGATGGTTCAGGTAGAGGATTTACCGAAGGCCATGCAACAACAAGTGGTTGGCGTTCCCAGAGCTTGGGTGCGACTCTTTCGGCATCTCACAAATGTCGTAGTTTGTTATCATGACACACATACGACACCACAAGCGTAGATTTCATGTATCTTGTATTATCGGATGTATATGTGTATTGAGGGTGTTAGCCCCAATTTTGTACTATAAACATCATATTTTTTGAAATATATATAAAACATGGATCTTTGGCTTTACTTATATTACAATGTGTATATTGATGACATGGTTTTCTTTGCTTTAGTTATGTGACAAATTCCAATCTAAAATGAAATTAGCATAAGCATCAAATACATAATTAGAACTCCTAGGTATGTGATAATAAGTAATAAAATCAAACTGTCTTTATAAAAGACATACCTGTAGGAATCGTTAGAGTAAAGTAGGATCACACACGTGGTAACTATCGTTCAATTGACATACTACTAATTGGGAATTCAAGATAACCTCTAAAGAGCGAATACCATGTGAGATAGAATCGTGCAAAATTTCTATAATGATGCTATATTAGGCCACATTATTATGACACTAGTAGACCCTCAAGTGAGTAAACCATCCAAGTGACGGAAGCCAAGTTTTTTGTATGATGATTGGCTTTGTCTATGAATCCTAGGTAGACCGAAGACTTCATTGACATCTGCCAACTGAGGGAAAACTCGATAAGCAAGATGAATAAAAAAAATAAAGGGAAAAGATATATACATTAAATTAAATTAGTATACAAAGAGTTACACCCAAGATTGGGGATCAAGCGTAATATATTTTCAAGTAGATCCCATTCATGGGCTTGACCAACATATTCCCTTCATAATAATCTAACTCATAGGATCCTTTTTCTAAGATACGTCGCACGATATAGGGACCGTGTCACATGGGTTTAAGCTTGACTGCCCCTAGCAGTTCTTTGGCTTGATCATATAATAGGACCAAGTCACCCTCAACGTACAACCGAGGACAGACATACTTATCCTATTAGATCTTGAAACATCTTTTGTTCACCTCGATAGCTATAGAGGTGTCTCAAAATTGCTCGACAAGACTCTCTAGGTGTACAAGGTGTCGCTTGAGGTCCAAAGTGTCAGGTAGGAGTGTGAATTCCAACTTAAGAGAAGGTATCTCGCAATAAATAGGTAATATCGACTCCACACTGTTTACTAATTGGAAAGGGGAAAATCTAGTGGTAGTCTTGACCGAGGTTCAGTATGCCTAGAGTGCACGATATAGCATAATGTGCCAGTCAGACTTACTCTGGATGACAATTTTTTGAAAAATGGTCTTGAGTACTTGTTGACGGCCTCTACCTATCCATTTTCCTAGGGGTAGTAAGGGGAAGAATGACCATGCTTAAACCCTAGATTGGATTCTATCTCTTCCATCATTTCTTTCTAAAAGTGACTGCCATGATCAATGACAATCTCACTCGAGATATCGAACTGGGAGATAATTTGATTGAAATCGAAGAAGGTTGCAGTCTTCCCGTCATATTTAATTGTAAGCATGGCTTTGAACCACATAGTAAAGTAGTCGATGACCACAATAATGTGCTGATTCCCACCAGCCGAAGTTGGCTTGCAATATACGAAGTCCACCCCCACTTGGTGAAGGGACCAATGGTAATGACTGGGTGAAGAGGGGTTGTATGCGAGGGAATTTTCTGAGTGAACACTTGGAATGGGTGACACTTCTTAACTTCTTCAACACAATCTTTAAAGATATATGGCCAAAAATAACCGTCTTGCAAAATTTTATGGGTTGTCGCAGGCCTAGATAAATGACCACCACAAGCCCCACTGTGGAAATTGTTTAGTACTGAATCGACTTCCTAGTGAGTTAAACAACGACGTAGGATATTGTTTATTCTTTGATGATACAAAGTTTCGCCGACGATAGTGTAACTCTTAGCTTGGTATCGTACACGTCGTCAGTCATATCGCGAGAGATGTTGAGGGAACTTCAATGTTTGAAGATAGAGAATGATGTCTCCGTACCAGTGGTCAGACAATGATACAAGGAAAATGTGTTCATCCGCAAATGAATCAACATGGATAACATCCTCTTATAATTGTAGAAAGTTAGATATTAACTCCGCGAAGACTAGTGATTTATTGTAATTCAAAGAAGTGAAATCGAGATCAAATTATATTTCCCCCCTATGATACGCATGGTAAGGATGTATTGAAATGGATTGACATCGACAACCAGGATAGTATTAAAAAGAAATATATAATGACGTAAACGTTGAACGACTTATACAGAATCCAAAGCCAACTTTTCAACGTGAGAATAATTAAGCTCAGTATCGACTAAGCTTTGACTAAGATAGTAGATAATGTGCTCGTGAAGCTCATCATCCTCTTGAACCAACACCATACCAATCGTCTCCTTGGACGCGACGACATAAAGAAAGTAATACCTACTGTAGTCAGGAGACTTCAGCAGAGGCATCGATACCAAGGATTTCTTCAAAGAATCGAAGGATTCTTGGGCTCTCTCATCCGAAATAAAAGGAGTGTCCTTCAAAAGATGCATGAAACCCTTAGTGATATTGGCATAATTTACTATAAACCGACGTAAAAAGTTATCTTTCCCATATAAACCTTGAAGTTGTCGAATAGTGCGCGGGGGAGGCAGCCGAAGTATTGCCTCAACCTTTAAAGGATCTACCATGATCCTGGTCTCAGAAACTAGAAATCCCAAAAGATGACTAGACCTAATGCAAAATATGCACTTATGAGGGTTCAAAAAGATTCTATAGTAACAACATCTTTCAAAAACTAGCCGAAGGTGCTTAGAGTGATCCTCTCTCTTACGAGAGTGACCAGCAAGATCGTCAAGGTAATTTTCGACTATATGTTTAAGATCGTGGAATGCGAAGGTCATAGAACATTGGAAGGTTGATCCGACGTTTTTAAGGTCGAAAGACATTTTTCATTATGCGAAAGTACCCCAAGGACAAATAAATTCCGCCTTGTGTCGATCCTCAGGTTTAATTTGAATTTTTTTATACCATGAAGATCTGTCAAAGAAGGAAAACACTTCACTTCCCACACACTCGTCGAGAATCTAATCGATGAAAGGTGTTGGGAAGTTGTCTTTAGGACAGGCTTTGTTTAGGTCACAAAATCCCATACATACATGGATGGTTCCTTTCTTCTTATTCACATGAACGAGATTGGATACCCATTCAGTCAAGGGAATCAGGTAGATAAAGCCAACATTAAGTAGCTTCTCTACCTCTACCTTAATAGTAGGAGCCTTCCAGGGATTGATAGCTCTAAGACGTTGTCGAATAGGCTTAGCATCTGGATAAGCTCTAATCTCATGCTCGACAATACGAGGGTCGATTCATCGCATTTCTTCATATGACAAAGAAAATATATCTCGGAATTCCTTGAAGATTGCGGTGTAGATCAAGATTTCTTCTGGTGAACAATCTGCACCAATGTGTACATTTTCAATCTTGCCAGGGGTATGAGAGATATCGATCATGATAGCTGGAGATATACTCTCCATATTTCCTTCGGCATAAATGTCATGCATATCAAGTGGAACTACGACGTGACTGACTATCTCTCTCAAAGTAGATCGAAAGTCATCTTGTTCTATTCTTTCAAGATCTTGGAGAAAATAAGAGCGATGATGCATATCATCCCAAGATTTGTCGGAACCATTCATGGCTTTGATTATAGATTCATCCGAGGGAAAATTCTCATCAAGACAGTCATGTGAACAAGACAACAAAGTATCCCACATGGGCTTGAGAACATGATCCTCCTCGTTCGATGGCGAGGTAACAAGATCAAAATCGACAGAATAGTCAAGAAGAATTTGATACACAATCTCCATTGCTGATAGTGGCATGGAAATTCCAACATGTGGATAAACTTCACAAGACGAAGTCAAGGAAGGTGGGGTCCAAGGATCGTTAAAATAGGAAGTGCGGAAAGGAACTAACCTCTCTGACGAAATGGGCCTACAGGACATGGTGTAAACATGGTGAATCGGTGCCATGAAGTCAAAGGTACCCATAAGGGATGAATACATTCCGACACCGATATTCTCAGTTGGTGACTAAGAATTGTCAACCACAGGGATTGATGATCCAATAGATGCATTGGGGCTAGCATACGCAAAGGATAATCGGTCGATCGTCACGATCTTCCCCATGAATGGAAAACAAAGAGTGTGGAAGATAGACGATACGACGATAATCATACCATAGGTCCAATTGCATCCTAGTAAGAAGTTATAATCAAGAGGCACATCAACTACCTCAACATCCACCTCTAACCTATTCCCACCTAAATGGACTAGAAAGGAAAGGAGAATACTGTAAGGGTGGAAGGAACAACCGTCAAAAGAAATCAACATGGCCAACGATTGAGAAAGAGTCGGAGAGTTAAGATATTTCCAACAGATCAGGGAAATCACACATGTAGTAGTGCCTTCATCAACGACCACATGTTTGATGGTATACTTTGATTACCCCACGTGGATTTAGAATTCCACATGGTAAAGCAAGTAAGGCTTCACATCCATGATGTCAA
>JASDQU011403576.1:15110-31263 GCA_032191745.1 Picea mariana
TCATAAGGTTGATAGTCCAATGTTTAGGGCACTTCCATAGATGAGGATATTCTCCTTTGAGAATATTCCCCTACAAATTAGGGCACCTCATACAAAATAAGGTGTCTTCCCTCTTCAATTTAGATTCAATTACACCTCAGTTAGACTAGTGGAGATCACTCATGCATGGCAACCTCGGTTTTATCACCAGAAGTTGCATGTTCACCTCAGCTTCCTCAATAGGAGTGTGCATATCTCGTGGATAAGAGGGAGAATATCTTGTGATTGCATGTGTTTCGTTCACTTCCACACATGTGACTCATTTAACTCATAATTGCATGGACTTGTTAACTAGGACTAGGTGGCAGATTACTTCAGTTTTTGTCAGTGAATGTCTAGATATCTCTAGATCACTACTATGGTGTGTCAAGATATCTCTAGATCGCTACTATGGTGCATTACTTACTCATGTAGCCTATATCTATTGTAAATTATTCACTCTTTGTGTGTGGAATTTAGTTAATACAATTCATTCTTTCTCTCAAAATTGTCTCTCTTCTCTTCTCTCTCTCGCAAGATTTGTGTGATTTTTTTACTAGCTAGGTTCATTGTGAACACTTCACACTGACAAGGTAAATTTGGGACATAGTTTCCTAAGTTGATGCAGCTGCCAACAAGACATATTGGATGGAAATGCAAAATGGCCAAGTGGGACTTGGATAGAAAAATATTTAGAGCAGGGAACAATAATGCACAAATGAATGGGATGGCAGTGCACAGGGCTGCAAGGATCTAGAAGGATTCAAGGACAACTACATTGAGCATAAGAAGCTTAAACATGTATGCACTAGAGAGCATGTTAAGAGTGATGCATGATGCATATGCATTAGTAGGCATGATGAGATTGAATGCTTGGTGTATATTGTTGTTCATTAGTTCATGTAGGAATGCTTGGGCATACATATGGCATGCTTGTAGATGGAGAGTAGTCTATTGTTATATATGTGAAATAATGATGTTATGTTAATTGAATATAAGTAATGATGCATTATGTATCCAAGAAAAATTGGTTATAGCATGGTCAAAGATGTTGATGGTGTTGTCATTTCATATGATATCCATCCATATGAAGACCACTAAGGATGGTAAGAATGTTGATCAAGAGGTTGGTGAAGGGAGCTTGCGAACTTCTACAAGATACTAGCTAATCAGGTAGCATAAATAAATTTGATAACATGAATGTAGGTATGCATTTGGTTGCTTATAATGCATAAATGTTGAAAGGAATCGTGGTAAGAATTATCTCAGTTAAAATTAAGTATTTTAATTGATGTGTAAAGGCAAAGGGCCTTTGAAGTTACAAAATTTATTTAATTCTTGAATGAAATTATATGAAAATTTAATTACATGTCATGTTATATTGGTTATGAGATCATAACCAGGTCAAGTCAGGAGACATACTCTTGCTATAGAAATGGATGCCAGTAGAGCTATCCATGTGTAATGCCATGATGTAGTTAGATATGGAAGGGCTATAGCGTTGTACACGTGCTTAAACTCCCCTGTATAACGAATTTTTGGGATGCAACCTATTTTCTAACACTAAAAAATCACTAAGGGATTATGTTCCTAGTGTTGTGTATGGATCAAAGAGGAATGTATCCAAATGCTCGAACAAGTAAATGGGGAAGAGTTTGGAAGACATTTTCTAGACCTTCCAACAATACATGACATACATAGGTGGTATTTCAGAGTCGATGCAAGGATGCATTGTGTAGATGTGGTCATGGGTAATGGCACATGGGTTTATTTATTGGTAATGTTTGAATGCATTGTGAAAAGATTGGTGTGTTGATAATGCATGTGTAAGGAATGATAGTTTCAAACCATTTAATATGATTAACAAACAGAAGAATTGAATTGTTAGTATGTACAATTCTGATATCACTTTCTGAGATACTATAAATGAGCAATAAAAAGATAATGTGCATTAATACTAACAATTTGTTTGGTTGAATGAAATTTTAGAAAGATTGCAAGTAGAATGGTCTTGGATATGGAAATGTTGTAAGCCCATAAGGAAGACCAATAGATGTTGTTGCAAGAGCCAAACATTATGAGAGGGAATCTCATGCTTGGGAAATTTAATTTTCCTATATGAAATAGATTTGAATTAATAATTGAGATTGTTATGATGATATCTCATTATGATTGTATGTGTGTGATACAGAGGAGATTATGGCTATAGAACTTGAAATCTTGAGAAGAAGGAGATTGTTAGTACAATGGGACACTATGATTTCCACAAGGTACAAACTACAAGTGGAATTCTAGTATTAAGTTGGCACTATCCTTTCATAAGAACACCTTGGCAAATGGTGGATACCCCCTAGTATTAAAAATGACAAAAAATTTATACGCCTGCAAATCACAAAAAAAAATTGAAAATAAGAAAACAAATGCATTAACATCCCAACACAGAGATATGCCATTATAATAAGATAACATGTTTGGCCCTCCATTTTTTAAGAGAGTTTGATTTTGGGGAAGTGTTAAAGTTTTGTGGAAAGCGCAGCATGACAGTGAAATATTAGAAGTAGCATAAAATAGTTAGGATGAGCGGAAAGATAATTGAAAGTGTACTGAAAGTGAAAACAACCAAAATCACCATGCACCAATGGGACGAGTAGTGTAAAATCCAAAGAGCTTGAGTGCATGCAAAGAAGAAGCCGAAAACAACAATGAAATCAAGAACCTACGCTGGAAAGATAGAAGAATCAAGAAGCCAAGAAGCGGCTAAGGGATCAACATAAATATGGAGTTATGTAATGGGAAAGGGTTACTCTCTTATGTTTTTTTTTTACCATTGTTACCAATATGATGATTATTATTGAGTCTAGCTTGCAGAGCTATTGAAAAGGGTTTTTTGACTAGCACTATGCTTGCGCAAAAGTTTAAGAGTCTATAATGGGTATATGGGAGAGATTTATTTTCATAAGTTATTGTTTGAGATATTTAATCATTGTAACACTATGTTAAGATGATGATAATATAGAATAAGTCTATTCAAGTTCTAAAAATAATTTATAATGTGCATGAATCCATATTTTCTATGTTGCGTGATTGCTTATGTTATGTACACTTAGTATTTAACCATTGTTTATGCAAGTCTTGTTGTGTATTGATGTATGGATCTATTTATAGTTGTTTTGAACTCGATGATGCATCCGTTTGACTCCTTTCACCTCTTAAGTCTCGGCTACACTTTAGGTGATAACTCCTTCCCTTGTGAAAGATTGAATATGCCATCACTGCTAGACTACAATGATAGATTTGTTGGTAACATTCGAGAACCATGGTCTCGATTTTTCACCAAAAAATGGTTATGTTGTCGGGACTTAAGATTTAAAGTGAGTCTTTAGAGGATGCCTCATCATATCTTTAAGTCTGACATTGAGAATTGGTGGGAAAGAAGGTGTGACAAGTTTATACAGCAAGAAGTTGAGTTACGACACAAAATTTTTAGGGTCGTGAAGAGTGTTTTCTTCTATTATGAACCTACAAGTGACTAGTACGATATCTTTTGGATCTAATTCCCTAAAGAGGTATTTCATGGCTTGAATGGTGGCAAGAAGCACCAGGATACAAAGATCAATTCAAGAGCAGATATAATTGGACCGTTGAGCGTTTAGCATCTCTTCATCGGTTGGATCATCATATCTCTCATGATGTGGACTCTTGGGTACATACTACTTTGGAAGGGTATATTATTGAGTTTCTTACAAAGAACTACCAATATTTTTCAAAAGAATAAGCAGTATTCTACGAGGGACCCAGAGGGATATTGTTGTAGGAAATCCCTCTATGGATCAATATGTTTCTATTGGAAGAAGGGATGTTGCATGTTCCTTCAGTTTATATGGCAGCATAAAACCCTATGCTCAAGGGGGATGTAATTCGTGAGAGGGTCATAATCCAATAAAGGAGTTTGGATACATGGGGGGGCAACGAGAGAAGACTGCAAGAAATGAATGAGATATAAGGAGGGATGCGACTATTGAAAAGAGGTGGTGGAACCAGATGAGAAAGATAATGAAGAGACCTAATCAATCACGGAAGGAGATTGATTTTGAGGGTAGTTGATGAAAAGAATTAGATAAATTGTGGGAGTTGCAAAGATGTGGAAGGTTGGCCAACCAATGGTTGAAGGAGAAATTTGTTGAGAGAGGTGAATATTTAATAGGAGGAAGACGAGAGAAGGGAATCTTAGGAGAGACAGATGAAAAAATAAAGATAGATGCCACTTCTAAAGAATATTCAACTAAGATGGCATAGGGAGTTGTGGGAGAGATAGAACCCATGACACTAGAAAATGTCAAACTAAATCACGAGGTAGATGGAACCTTGCAAGAAAACGCGACCACCTAGATCAAGTAAATTCACTCTATAGGTAAAGGCCCCAACCCCGAGTCACCTATCCCCCTGATGCAATTTGAAAGTTTGGTAATTTATAAAATCAATATTTATGTAGTTTATGTTGTTTCTAACCCTTCTGGTCCAACAAGTTCAAGTAATAGTACCAATAGTGTGGAGATTTTTCAGTTAGATCACAACCATAACCTTCATATTTCCTATTAATAGGATCTCCTAGTCCTACAATGGCACATCAAAACATATGATCTCTTTGTGAACATAGGTGTAGAACATACCTATGTCCTACACCTATGTTCCAAATACAGTATATTGTGAATTTTGTGGGTCCCCTGCTCATTCTACCAACCAACGTAGAGCTCTGGATGTTCTCCTCGACTGATTAGATCATTCTGCATTTAGGGTCAATGAAACTCCTCAAGGGTTCAGAGGAGGTTGTCAAGGTGGAGGAAATTTCAGAGGAGGGTGGACTAGCGAAAGGGGACCATGTCATTGTTACATCTGTGATGAGCAAGGGCATCTTGCAAGAGATTTTTCGCTTCCACGAAGACCATGGTGTGCACATTGTAGAAATAATACCCACTCCATCGAAGATTGTCCCGATCTGATTACTAAGTGGGAAGACCGCGCAAGGTAAAGAGGGTCCTTATGAACCTATATTTATAGTTGAAGGAAAAGAGCCAAATATTACCATTGTCAATAGAGGAGGAACTAAGACCAATACCAATATTGAAATTTCTCACCAGATCAAAATTCAAAAAATAGTTATTGATAATACCAAATATGACCCTATAATACAGAAGGTATTTTTTAAGATGCAATGGAGATGTTCATACAATTGTCTATTTCTGCAATGGTTGAGGTTTTGGAACCAAGTTATAAGCCACATCCTTGCCAAACTAGAGTTGCGAGAGAACCACTTCCTTAGATAAAGCCCGCGAATAAGTCACGAAAAGTCTTTGCTTTGTGGTTACAACTATTTTATGAAATTTGGGATGATGAAAAACTTATTGGGAAGTTGTGGAACACAATCAAGAGGGCCTTGGGGACCGAAGGAAATTTAGAAGAGTCCATTTTTTTTAAAAGTAGGATACAAAGGAGGAAGAGGAGAATCGAGAGGGAATTTTGGTTGAACGCCCACGTTAATCACTATGAGATCATGGATGTTATGTTGGACTTAGGTTATGATGTCAATATATTTCCCCAGAAAACTTGGGAAACAATGGGTAAACCCAAACTTGTATATTCTCCTATTCAGTTGTAGATGGTGAATCAATACTGCATACATCTGGTAGGCAAGCTGCAAAATGTCAAAGTGGATTTGGTTGGCATCAAAACAATGGAAAACTTTGAATTCATCGAAATAATAGGCGAAAAAGGATTTGTACCCAACTCTATTAGGCATTGAATGGGCCTATGAGAACTATGTTATAGTCGATCTTAAGAAAGAAACCATGACCTTTGAATCTAAGGGCATGAAAGTAAATCATCCTCTAGACCCTTATGAAGGTTCATTATATAGTGATCCAACAAATGAGAGTATGGAATAGGATGCTCTGGATCAAAATCTATACTATGACTGCAGGAAACCAAGCAGATTACATTAACCTGACTGCATATGGATCCATAAGTTGGAGAATTCAATCTATGGATAAAGACTCTGAAGCTGCTTGGGAAAATTGGCAACAAGGTATGAATGAGAAATTTTCAAGATGTTGTGCAACTATCTGAGTAGTAAGGTGGATTGAAACGGAGATCAAGGAGTGTCCAACATATGATGGTACCTTGGATTTACATAGATTTATCATTAATGTGGATGGTGGGATTGTGGCATAACACAGAATCTCGGCACTTGACCTAGCACTGAAATCTTCTCCAGTCAGGTGGTGGGATACTCACAATGAGACTTTTTCCACTTGGGATGAAGTCAATATCTCTATGCAGCATCAGTTTCTTCCACCAACACAAATATCTCATCTGGGACAAGATCAGAACCAGAAGAGTTTGTTTCTATCCATGGAGATATATGATGGTATGTCTAACCCAGTTACACACATTGATAATTGTTTACAAGTGTGGAAGGAGACGCAACTCCCATCCTCCTTGTGGACACATCACTTCTTCCATTCTCTGGTAATTATTCCCAAATCCTCGTACGTGCATGAGGAAACAAGAAGATAAATAGTATGTTGGAATACAATTCAGAATCAGTTCTGCCATGATTTCTGGTTCTGTAGTGAGACTCCCGAAATCACAATTGTGCTCCAACAAATTAATAATTTGTTGTTTAATACAGAGTTTAAGCCTAAATATCCACTTACATTTTTCTCTGAGCATGAACACTTCAGGGATAATTTTAAGGATGGGAATTTATATTAAAATGTAGAAACCTGGGCTAATCTTACTAGTCCTTAATATGCGAAATGTAAAATGTTTGGCAATAGTTTTATAAAAATATTCAAATTTCCAAGGATTTTATATAGTTTATATAGAATTTGGCGATTTTAAAGGTAAAATAATTTTTTTCTATGGAATTTGGGTGAATCGTTTTTAGAAAAAAAGGTAATTAATAAATCGTTTTTTGGGAAAAACCATGGAAAATTAGCCCATTTGCAAAATTTATTCCATAAAATAATCTATGGAACACTTTCTTGAATATAGCTTCTATCCGTCCCGCATGAGAATACCTATGGTTTGCAGTAAATTTGATAAGGACCCTGAATATCCTGAGGACTTGGAGGAACTTAGACATTTAACCTTTCAAGAATCTACTAGAACAAGAGATGTTAAAGATATTATCTTTGATGATGCTAGCAGTTCTTATTCCAAACCATTGAGGTTGTGGACAGTAAACATAGGGAGTGAATAACATCCTAAGATGGAATCTGTAGGTGAATATTGGGATGATAAAACCATGACAGAGATACATGATCTATTGCAGGAGTACGCGGACCTCTTCCCCAAGGGTTTTTCCTAACTAAAAGGGATTAAAGGAGATTTAGTTGAAATGAAGATTGACCTAAAACCTGACACTAAGTCAATTAAACACAGACCTTATCGTCTCAATCTGCGAGTAAAGGAGAAGGTTAAGAAATATATTGATTGAATGTTAGATTCAAATTGATTTTTCCTATAGATGTGGCTGAGTGGATCAATCATATTGTAATCTAGAGTAAGATGGGTATTGGTGATATAAGATTATGTGTGGATTACAGGATTTTGAACTTAGCTTATGTGCATGACCCTTTTCCTACCCCTTTTAGTGATGAAGTTCTTGATCAAGTAGCGAGCAAGGAAGCCTATTCTTTTACATATGGATTTTCATGTTATCATGAGGTTAGAATTGCTAAAGATGATAAAAGAAAAACGACCTTCACTATACAATGGGTTTTTTTTTCTTATAATGTTATGCCCTTTGGGATAAAGAATGCCCTAGTTGTTTTTTCTCAAATAGTCATTGCTACATTCTGTGACTTCATTCATAAATTTATTGAAGTGTATATGGATGATTGGACTCTGTAAATCGTATTAAAGGAGCACATAGGTGTACTTTGGTTGATGTTTGATTGTTGCGGACAACAACATATTTCATAAAACTTGAAGAAGTGTATTTTTTGTGTACCATTTGGAAATATGCTAAGGCTTGTAGTATGTAGGGAGGGAGTACTAGTGGACCCTATGAAATTTGTGGTCATCCAGATCCTCAATATGCCCCCTCCTACAACTACTAAATAGTTGCAGTCAACATTGGGACACACTGGATACTACCGCAGATTTATTAAAAATTTTGCAAGCATAACTACCCTGTTGGAGAAATTGTTGGAGAAATTGTTGAAGAAATATGAAGCCTTCAAGTGGCAATCAGAGTGTGATCAGGCCTTTGAAACTCTCAAAGAAAAATTGAGAACTTACCCTATTTTGGTATTCCCGAACTAGAAAGTGGAATTCCATGTACACATTGATGCTTTTGGAATTGCTTTGGGTACAATCCTTGTGCAACCTGGTGAAGGGAACCTAGATCATCCCATCTACTTTGCTAGAAGGAATCTTTCTTGGTCCAAGTGCAACTACACTACCATTGAAAGGGAAGGTTTGGATATGGTTTATGCTTTACAATAGTTTAAATTTTTCACTAATCATTCTGCTTTAAAATATTTGGTTAATAAGCATGTGATGGAAGACAGAATTTTTCGATGGATATTTTCATTTTAGGAGTTTTTATTGAGGTCATTTTTAAGCCAAGTAGGTTAAATGTCCTTGGAGTTTGACTATTGATCAAGGAGCCCACTTTATCAGTGAGACTATCATGACCCTCACAAGGGAGTTCATGATTCATCACCATAAGAGTAGTCTGTACCATTTGCTAGCTAATGGAATAGTGGAATCATTCAACAAGATCTTGGAGAGGGGCTTGAATAAAGCATGTTTCACAAATTGGGATGATTGGGATGAGAATTTCTAGTTATATTATGGGCTTACAGGACTACTACAAAGAAACTACATAAGTATACTCCATTCCAAAAGGTTTATGGAAGAGAAGTAATTATTCCCGCCGAGTTCATAACTCCAAGTTTATACATTGCACAAGTGACGCAAATGATAGATGATGAATCAGTTACAGAAAGGGTTGAAGAATTGATGGAACTTGAGGAAGCCATATTAATAGCATATTTTCATCAAAATATGGAGAAGGCTAGACATAAGGCTTGGCATGATAGACACATTAAGACTGATAAGTTTGCGCAAGGTGATCAAGTCTTGTTATATGATAGTAAGTACCAAAAGCATCCTAGAAAACTACAAATGCATTGTCTTGGACCCTTTGTAGTTGCAGAAATCCATGATTTTGGAGCTATCAAGCTCATGCAATTCGATGATATTCTTCATCCAGGATGGGTGAATGGCGCACGCCTGAAGCCCTACAGTTCTTCTTTATGCAAGAAATTGTACAACGCTCCTATCACCGAGAGTAAATTCAATAGGTGGTATTTCAATTATTTCGTCATTTCCCTTTTCATTCAATAATATGGTGATCTGTCCAACTATCACTTGTCATAGATTCTAGTTGTCACTATCAATTTGTCCAACCCGGATATCACCTTTGTGGTCAAGGAGGTCTCATCAAATCCTTGAATATTTAGTAAATTCTAAGTTTGAAATCCATGCACTGTCATTGTCACTTTGTTCATTAACTGCCATTGGTACCTTTTTAATCCTCGTCACGTCATTATCTGTCAGAGTTAGAGTCACTTATGCATTACCTTTCCCACTAATTCATGGTGTGTTATTTACTTTTTTGTTTAAACGTTTGTCCCACCACCGTGTTCTCTCTTATGCTCTTAATTTCCCAAATCACTCTTAAATTTTATCCATTTGATGGGCATGCTCGAAGTTAATGCCACATTACCTCCACGTTGTATCTATTAATGATTTCTAGTCGTGTCACTTCCTTCTTGTTTCCAATATAATCATTTTTTCCTGATTTTTCAATGTTATTGTGTTTTCTCCATGATAGTTGCATATCCATTCATGGAGCCCCTTGAGCAGTCTGTTAGCCCCCACCCACACCTTTTTCCACCAGTCTTGTTTTCTACCAACGTCAAGTCACTAGGATGGTTCGCAGAGCCATCTGAGGATTTCATTGACCCATGGGTTGAAGTCATAAGATATCTCCACATCAAAGTCAAGCAAACTCGATTGTTGGACATTGATTTCACATATACCACTCAAATTCCATAGATGGCTCTTCATACCTTTATGGATTGTTCGGAACTACCAACTGGAAAGATGCAGTGGGAGTGGAAATATTCATACATCCCCCTACAAAATTCCATGTTTGTGAATTTATATGACCTGCCAGTGTTTGGCACCATTATAAATGGTGCACGATGCACCAAGTTTCTCATTGGTCATGTGCACAACAATACCTTGTGGCTGGACAAGGCCTACCCCATCCATGTTTATGATATCCAAAATCTTATTGGTTTATCCATGGAGGGGCAATGTGTAAAGGACGGATTCTAGGGTCCAAGTAAGCATGGCCTCAAGAAGGGCGAGATCATTCGGTATGAAAAGTATTGCACCCGTAAAGGAGGTCAAGGAGCACACATTGATATCATCAATGATGAGAAGGTCCATTGTGCCTGCTATCTAATTGCATGCAATGTCACGAATAATTACTCGAGGGGTGAATGCACGTTGAATACTATCTCTGTGGTGAAATTTTGTAAAGAAGTCATCCAACTCAACGGGTGTCAGTACCTGCTAACTAAAATGTTGCAGGCTTGTGTTGATACACATGAGTAGTCCTCAAATTTGATCTATGGATATCTGTTAGTTTCTTTCACAATGTGGAAGTGGAAGCCACTAGTGGGATGCTCTCTATCCACCACTCTTGACACCTTCTTTGCTAAGTTGTTTAACGCCTGGCATGCTTGCACTTCCAATGCAATTCACTATGACAATACATATCTACAATGGTGCAATGACCTCATCACTGCTACCTAGCAGTTGAGGATTCTATAGACTTTTCTCCATCGACACACCCATAACATTTGGTTCGATATGAACTGGGACAATACGTTTGTGAGGCCTCTCAATGCTGCCCCAACACTTTTCCACACGACCCAATTTTCATTCTACCTAGATGAGGCCCTTTTGGATAAGGAAGTTACGACTTGGTCGGGAGTTCTCAAAGAAAATAAGTGGTCATGTTTCTCTTATACAATGCCTTCCATTCCATAATGGTCAGCTCTTGCATAGACCCCTGGTGTTGGAACTAGCCTAGGAATGAGAGATTGGATGCCTTCAAGCTCAGAGGAAGGGGAAGATGAAGGTGAAGAGGAAGCACTACCTCGAGGGACAATTCATATTCCTTTCTTCTCCATTCTAGACAATGCCACTATCTCAGGTAAGAAATTGCATGAATTTTTTTCTTTTTCTTTCCCTATCAAGAAAACATGCACTAACTCTCCATCCAAGTCTGTCATTGACCCAATTATCAACAAGGCCACTCCCATGTCTTCCCTTCCAACTCTCATATGCACCACTACCCCTCTTATCTGCACCACTACCCCCATTCTCTCCTTGGTCCTTGTGATAACCATCATCAATGACCCTCGGTGAAGCAAAAATATACCCTCATCATTGAGGAACTTCCCAACCAACAACATAGATTTCCCATCGACATCCCATTCACCACTCTATCATCCACTGCCCACACCAATTTCGACACGGTATTTCCAGAGTCTACTGACCCCTTTGCCACAAATACTGACACCAACGTTCCCATCCCATCCACTTTCCACCAGGTTATGCAGGTCCAAGTCCCCCTGGGCACACAACCATAAATTGTTATCCGTTCAGAGCCATATATAGAGCTAGATATGCAAGTTCTAATGGACCAGGATCCTTAAGAGAACTAACTGGATTTCCAAGAAAACACCCAATCATCTCACAACATGACCTTGGTCAAGGAACAGATTGTGCCCATGTTGCAGTACCCATAATAATGCTAAGATATCCTAGAATTATGCCTGGAGAATTTAGATGTAGTTGCAACACTTCTGTAAGAGGTCCAAGACCATCTTGTGTATAGATTCATATCTCCCTTAGCTAGTCCAGACAATGTTGGAACCCCCAACATGTCAAAATGTTATGTTGCTAGTGGTCAACTTCTTGTTGCAAGATTTCCTTTGGATCCCTCTCTTACTAGTGGAGAGATCGAGGCTTTGCATGTCATAGTTGTTGAACCTCATGAGATCCTCCACAGATCAGTTAGAGCAGAGAATTTCCACAGTGGAATAGGCGAATGGCGTGATTTCTCAAAAGAAAACTCAACTACACCAAGAAAAAATTGTAGCCTCTTCCATCGCGACACATGAGCACGGGTTGTGAACACAAGAAGAATCAATTGTTGCGGTAGTGGATGACAAGTTCATCCAAGTTTGGCCCACTTTTAGATAGATGACACCTAAGCTACCTGAGGACATCACTCTAGTTGCATTGGTTGAAAGGGTTTCACTTATCGCCAATGCCTAGACACATTTGGCAGGGAACACTGACAATATACAATAACAGTTAGAAGCCATTCGGATCAAAGAGAAAGATCATCCTAAGGCCATGCTAGAGAAGATCAACAAGGTTGTGGTAGAAGGTGACATTGTCTGATAGTCCCTTCATCATTGGGTCAATGAGTGTAGCAAGCTCTTAGAAATGGTTAACGATTGGGTTGGCCTTTTATAATGTTAGAACAACCCAATGGAGGAACTCAAGGTGCAAATCAAACAGATGAGAAAGGAGACCCAGGAACTCACTGATCTCATTACGTGGAAGAAGAAGTTCGTGGAGATTCGGGAAGTCGACGAACGACTTGATGGGTTGTATGAGGCCAATCGAGATGCGAAGAAAGAACTCCAGGATTTCAACCATGTAGTTCAAGAGACCTATATCAAATTGCAGAAACTAGATTCAATTGCAAAGACTGAATTGAAGATGTTTCTTGCCACAAAGCCTGTGGAGCTCGATGTTTCTGATGTGTAGGAGTTTTTTACAGGAGCCTCCATTCTGTTGAGGAAATTGGAGGACTGCGTAGATCACTATGACATCTTTCATGGCCAAGATATCACAATTTTTCTTGAGTTGGGGCCTTCATTTATAGAAGGTTAGAGGAAATAAACAGAAGGTTTACTCGAGATGAGTGAAAGGTTGTGGTCAGGGCCTGTTGGGCCCTAAATTTTTTAAGAGAATTTTATTTTGATGAATGCTAAAGTTTTGCAGAAAACGCAACATGGAAATGAAAGATCAGAAGCTGTGGAAAATTGTTAGGATGAGTGGAAAGATAACTGTAAGTGTATCGTTAGTGAAAACATCCAAAAGCATCATGCGCTAGTGGGATGAGTAGTAAAAAATCCAAATAGCTCGAGCACATGTAAGGAATAAACTAAAAAAGACAACAGAATCAAGAACCTGTGATGGAAAAATAACAGAATAAAGAAGCCAAGAATCAAGCCAAGGGAACAATATAAATATGGATTTATGTAATGGGAAAGGGTTACTCGCTTATGTTTTTTTTATCGTTGTTACCAGTACGATGAATATTATTGATTATGTCTTGTAGAGCTATTGAAAAAGGTTTTTTGACTCACATTGTGCTTGCACAAAAGCATAAAAGTCTATAATGGGTATATGGGAGAGACATTGCTACATAAGATATTGTATGAGAGATGTAATCGTTGTAACACCATTTTGATATGATGATAATATAGAAGAAGGTTATTTGGGTTCTAAAATTTTGTTATATTGTGCATGAATCCATAGTTTCTTTGTTCCACAATTGCTTCTATTATGTATACTTAGTATTTAATCATTCTTTATGCAAGTCTTATTGTGCATTGATGTATGAATCCGTTTATGGTTGTGTTGAACCTGATTATGCATCCTCTTTGAATCCATTCACCCCTTAAGTCTATGTTTCACTTCGGCTGAGACCTCCTTCCCTTGAGGAAGGTTGAATATCCCAACATTGCTAGACTGCAGTGGTACCTTTGTTGGAAACCTCTGAGAACCCTAGTCTCAATTTTGCACCAACATAGCCTCGGTTTCAAGGGCGTGTTGTTATACTACTTTCACCCCTCTCTTTAGTCTAATACATGGTCATGCATTTTTTTAGGACGGGGGTTTATTTAATGAAAAAATATCAGAGTAGAGAACCCCTATACATAAACTTTTTTTTCATCTCCATACAAAAAAAAACATGAAATCACATAATATTGATGGCTTTAACTGATCAAAATCTGGACCAGGGGTCAAAATTTAGCTCAAATATCAACGTTCTTGGAATTGCCTCAAAACAAACGGGTGTGTAGCCCTCGTCGTCATGAACCCAACACAACTCATTTGGGTTCAAACGAACGTCGGATGAGAGAAATATCGCGATCTGTTCGAATCGCCAAACAGGTAAAAAATTGTGTTGACTGTACAGTCTATACAAGCTGACGTGGCAGAGGTCGTACGATGACGTGGCAGAGGTCGTACGATGACATGGCAGTGGGTGACATGGAATTCAATTATTGGTAGATTTGGGTGAATCATGATGTGACATGTGGCATCATTTTGGTAAATGGTGTGGTGCCATGTGGCCTAGTCATGGGCTGCCATGTGGCACCGTTGTAATTGGTTGTTAGTTCAAAATTTTATGGAGTTCGTGGGGATCGAACCCCGGACCTCCCCCAAGGTTTAGTGCTTTGGTAGTGTGTGGGCTACCACTATCCCACACGGTGGTCCTTATATAAGATATGTGTTTTATTATATTTGAATTGTATTGAAATGTGATATGGGGCGCGTCCGGGCTGGGGCTTAGCCCCAGCCCCGGTCGCATACATTTATACATATGACCACCAGCGCATATAACCACTTGCCACATGAAATGTGCGCACATATTTTAAATGGATTCCATCCCCCGGTCTTATGGATCGATCCATATGACCTTAATCTTGGCGCACGGGGGTAAGTTTGGTTTTTAAACAAACGGTTAGCCCATGGTTTCGGGTGCTTACCCATGTGACCTTGGCTTTGGCGGTTAGGGGTTGGGCGCGCCCTAACCGTCCTACAGTTTGCACAGTTATGTGGTTACGCACGTGTGCTAGGTTTTAGCATGGATTTGGAGCGTGTTCTTGGTTAGAACGTACAGAGGTGTGTTTTGGCAAACCAGAGACAGCAAGCTTGAAGGAAGAAAATGGCAGGAGGCCTATCTTCTTCATTTTTTGGCCAAATGAGGTGTCGTAAAATCCCAGCTAGGGGTTTTTGGACATTCTGAATCCATTGGCACTATTTTCAAAGCCATTTGAAGACTTCTTTTGTAGGTTTTTAACCATTGAAGTTTCAGGAAGCTCTAGGGAGCTTGAAGCCCTCATTGTTTGAGCTCTTGCTCAGATGAGCCTATGTTTGTTTTCTATGATTGAATAATCATTTTTGGCTAATTATTATGCTCTAAACACTTTGGGATAGGTTTCAGATCCATTTGAGGACTTTTACAGGTGTTTTTTCCAAAGAGAAGCTCAGGGAATCTTAAGGCCACATGTAGAAGAGGTCATACCCGGATGAGCCATGATCCGTTTTCAGAGTTTTATTAGTCATTTTGGGGGGTTTTATGTACTCGAAACCCAATGGTACAGTCAGAATTTCCATTGGATTTGAGAAGAAGCTTGTAAAAGAATTTTTGACAAATTAATCCCAGAGAGCCAAGTCCATTGAAGGAAGCTCAAGGAGATGTAGCCCAGAGAGGGGTGAACTCCTTTATCATCTTGTTATTGTTGTGAGTTTGATGGTTTATTTGTTGCAAGTTGTGTTGTTGTGTATTTATTTAAAGTACATATTTAACCATTTAAAATAACATTTCCTCACACATGAACATTTTAAAATAAGATGCATAAACTTGACACATAATTCATCTTACATATTTTAACATATGGAGTAAGGTCCTGTAAATTTTATTTTAATGAAGTAGAGGGTGCTTGCATAGCATAACAAGTCAACCCACTATTTTGTGGATCAGGTGGTATCAGAGCATAGTTTGTTTTTATCATGTGTTTGCCATTGATATCTTGAGATTTAGCTGTTGGTATTATTGTGCAAGTTTTGTGTTGAAGTTTGATATCTTGCAAGGATGGAGGAAGCTTCAAACATTGGTAGTTCCCATACATCTTCATTATCTAAATTCTTTGACAAAGAAATGTTGAAGGAG